>JAMLFY010001443.1:0-13377 GCA_030441495.1 Dalbergia oliveri
ACTTCATAAAAATATTTTAAACAGAGAAGTGCATGCAATGATTCATAAAATATATTTCACAAACAACCATTCAAAACTCTTGTCAATAACACAAGCTTGAGGCATTCTAACCATGGACAAGGCTAGACACCAACAATGCTTGAACAAATAAAGAAGAAACTCCTACCTCTTATGTAGGGTCTAAAAAGAGTCCTTCTTTTCTTCCTTAGCTTGAGCAAGATTCCTTGGAGTTGATGACCCTCCTTGTATCTTTGCTCTTAGAACTTGAGTGTTTAAGAAAATATTTTTCATGAAGAGTTAAAGATTGTAACTCTTGTGAAGGCTAGTGAAAGTTTGGGCTTAGAATTTAAGTGTTTGGATGAAGTTTGGAAACTGAAGAGAAGTCATTGAAGAAAGAATATAAGAAGAAATGGTAGAGAAAGAATAAGAGAGAAATAACACAGAGAGTTTCTAAGGCTTGAAGACTAGTAAGAGTGTATGTATTTTATAAGAGTTAGAGGATGTAGCTCTTGTAAAGCATGGTGAGGTCTCTTTGTGACTTGGAAAATGGAATGAATGGAAGAGAGTTTGAAGAGTATTTATAGTGGAAAGATGAAGAAATGAAGAGAATGCTTGCATGATTTATGCAAGCATGTTTGCTAAATTTTGGGATTAAAATGCTTCATATTTCATGCAAACATGTTAGCCTAATTTTAGGATGAAAATGCTCCATGTTTTATGCAAAAATGTTGTTGTTTGGCATGCATGTTCAGTAAAATTTTCTAGCCTTTAATACATGTATGCATCATAGATTTACATCATGTAACCTTATGCTTTAATAGGTGTATTTAATTTTAACATAGACTTGTCTATGTGAATGTATGTGGTTAAGAATGTGCATGATGTATGTGATTGAATTATTGTATTGTCTTCTTAATCCAATGGCTTAGATTCATTCTTGTTTAAAGACAAGTTTAGGGATTTGTGCAAATGACATTGTTGTAATTATTAATGTAACACCCTAATAATTAACCCAATACACCTAGGATTGATTAATTACTAGACTTTACTCTTTGCTTCAGTTCCTTAATCATGCTTTGAAAATACTTAGTGAAATTACGAGCCATTTTTTTTTTAAACATAATTGAAAACGTGAGCGCTTACGTGAATGATTTAGCAAAATTTAAAAGACACATAGGAATTTACAAACATCACATCATAATATATTGGCTCCATCATACAGCATCCATAATTACATATCATATAGATATTTTGCCTACCAACAGAATAAGACTAAGTGTAGGCAATTAATAAAACATAAATAATATATGGATGGAAGGACATCCATTAATGGCACCTAGTAATAACACTCCAGGGATAGGGATAGATATCTGAAATATACGAGTGAAACTAGCAGGATTCAAGTTCAACTACCCTTGAGAGCCTCAATGTGATTCACGAACGCTTCCTTCGTTTCTGAAGACGAGATGGAAAGAAAAATAGAGGGAGTGAGAAACTTATAAAAAGAATCTCAGTAGGGTACTCACCTCATGATGCATTGTGTCATCATCATCGTCCCCAGGAACCTCGGGTTATTATGAAATAGTGAGCATGCTAAGATTGATTTATTAAGTTCGAAAATATACTTTACCGAGGTTCGTCCCTTTAATCATGCGTCTTATAATGCATCATAAACTTAGCATGTCATGTTTATAATGAACTTTTCCTTTCATATATAATAACATAGTTATGCATAAAATCACATCATATTCCTCATCATCATTTCATAATACTATGCATAGCAGAATATCATATTTCTCATCATCATCTCATAAATACTATGCATAGCAGAACATCATATTCACATAATGCATTTACTTAGTTTCTTAGGTGACTTAAAGTTACTTTCATCATCATTTTCCTGGGCCACCCTATACTTCACCCTTTTGGGAGTAATCTAGGTTATGAGCTCATACCTTGCTAGTCGTCACCAGCACATACTTATCCCTTTTGATAAGTAAAAATTCCGCTCTACCCTTTTGAGAGAACAGACTAGGGCAAGAATCACCTTTTCACCGCCTATAGTTTGATTGGGTCCAAAGGATCATTTTCTCATATATTTTGAGTCACCTTTAAGTCTTTGCATGTTATATCATAATACAATTCTTCATTCATAATCATCATAACATTTTCTCATTTATAGTCTTATGCCGAAATAATATATACCAACTGTAATCATGCATCTGGAGATTCCCAGGAAAGAGAGGTGGGTCACAATGGACACGCTTAAATACCAAATCTTTCCTTAGCCAGAATCTTTCCAATTGCACTCTTACAGGAATACACTTTCTTCCAGGAATAATATGTCTTTATTTCATGCATAAGTTTTCATTGTTTGCAACAACAACTATAACATATAAACCAGGGAATCAATCAATGACACCAAATTCTTAATAAGCATCAAATCATATTTTAAGTACACATAAATTACTAGCTTCCCATAAAATTCTTACAAAGTTTTAAAACTCTTTTAGAACTAATTCTTTTTGTTAAACTTGAAAGAAGTCATAGGACTTTAGGCCTAACTTAACCATGGGACCGATTTATAACTTGAAAGAATGTTCATAATTAAATATTTCACTTAAGATAAAAGGAGCAAGTCTTGAGCTTTAGAGATTTAGGTGACATCTTTGAATTATTACCATGCTATGCAACCTTATTTTAATCTTATCTTTATAAGGTGATAGCTTGGAATTATAAACATGATATGCAATTCCATTTCTTTATCTTTAAGATTTAAGGTGATAACTTGAAAATTAAACATGATGCAAGAACTTGTAATATAAACATGATGCAAGAAACTAGCGCGGAATCGCATAGGAATGAGGAGAGGGAGAGAATCTTAGCAACGAGCGGCGGTAGTCCGCATAGGACGGTGAGGGATGAGAATTACATTTTTTTTTAAGCTCCAATTCTCAAGACTTCTTAAAGAATAAATTCTTTAACTCCAATTATCTCATTTCTTTGCTTATGATTCATAAGCAAGTCTTTGAGCTCTAGGATTTTTAGGTGATGACATAAAATAAACATGCCATGCATTGACTCTTTAGCCATTATAAAATAAAGTGAGAGCATAAAATAAACATGAGATGCAACTTCTTTATTATCTTTAGAGATTAAGTGACAACTTGAAATTTAAACATGAAATGCAAGCTTGGAAATTTAAACATGAATATGCAAGTTCATTTATTCATTCTTGAGAATTTAGTGATGACATAGAAAGTAAACATGGTTATGCAAGGCATAAACTTAAACATGGATGCAAGTTCATTTTATTTCTTTACTAGAGCTCCTCCAAGACTTTAGAGAAATATAAATTCAACCCAATATATCTTAGCAAGACAAAGTGAAAAATACATCTTTCAAGTTCTAAACTCAAGATCATAAAAACATCATAAAAATATTATTCTTTAAAGTTTTGCATCAAGTGGAACTTTCAAGCTTTAGAGGCCTAACTTGTGATGGATTCACAACCCACCCTCAAGGTCCTCATCATCAAGCCATCATCTTAGTCCCACCTAGGCCATATGGCTGAATTGTTCAAAGAAAAGGAAGAAGAAAACCAAATGGAAAAACTAGAGAAATCCATGAAATCATCATTTTGAACCAAGAACAACACTTAGCAAAGCATAGAAATAAACTTAAAAACAACTCCCTACCTAATCTGATTTGAAGGAAAGGAAGAGAACTTGGTTTCCTTGAGTGAAATGAAGAAAATATTCTTGAAAACTTGAAGAAAGAATTCAGCCAAGAGGAGGAGGAAATGAGAGCTTTTGGTGCTCCTAAAACTAGAATTTGTGTAAGTTATGAACTAAGCATCTAAACTATCTTCAAGCATGCCTATTTATAGAGATTTTGCAGCTCATAAATGGACAAAGGAAGGAAAGAAATCTGACCAAAAATTAGAGAAAAAAAATAAGGAAGAAAAATCATTTTGTTTGGTGGCTTAAAACATGGAATCATGTTTCCATGTTTTCATGATTCTTTGTTTTCATTCTTTGGATTTTTGTGTAATAATTTTCTATTACTCAATAATTTCGTGCATTACAGCCTTGTGGAAGAGGATTTTGTGTGTTCCATGTATTTTTTAGGTGTAGGCAAGGTATTCATGCAATTTAGAGAATTTACGTTAAGGGTTTAAGTGAATTACTAAGCAATTTGGGTGTTTTAAGCAATTTTAGGTTCTAATCAATCTAAATAAATAATTTTGACTCTAGATTAGTAATTAGAATTTAATAAGCTTTAATTTGAGCCTAATATTGCTTAGGTTTCGTTAGACGAATCAAAAATCTCAAAATTTGTAAAACTACAAAGACAGGGGCAAAACGGTCATTTTACTTAAAAATTGCCCGAGACCACCCAGCTTAACCAATGGTTAATCATGGCTTAAAAACACCTTTTAACACATTTTAGTGAGGTTCGGGCTTAGTCGGCACGCAAATAAGTTAAAACGCCGCAAGGGCGTTTTGGTCATTTGCGTCGAAGCTCAAAATTAGGATTCTTTCCTCTATTAACACACATAACACAAACAATCCCTTATTAACATCAAAACATCCCCTTGAGGATGGGTGGGGCCCACGATCCTCATTTTCCAGTAAAATAACCTCAGGGGCATTTTGGTCATTTTACACGTACAGAAATTGGGGTTTGCAATACTTGCACGAATTGCTCCTAACTTCTCTTCTAACGTTATATTCCTTTATTAAGGATTGTTTGGTCTCAAATTTTATATAATATTTACCTACGGTAATCGGTAATTCCTAATGATAGTAAAAATTACAGGAAAAATTGGGCGTACATTACTCCCCTCCTTAAAAGAATTTCGCCCTCGAAATCGTTAAGAATAGCTCTCATATCTGTAGCTTCCATGTAACTTCTTTTCATCTTGTCCCCATGCTACTTTGACTGGTACAACCTTGTTCCTTAACCGCTAACTCCTCGGTCAACGATTCTCGTGGGTGGTAAGTTAAACGTTAGGTCATCTCTTAATTGTACATGTTCTGGCTCTAGTACATGACTTGGGTCAGAATGATATTTCCTTAACTGGACATGGAAAACATCATGAAGGTTGGAGAGACTCCTCTATGCGAGGCTACATATCCTATTTTGCTAAGGATTTCAAATGGACCAAGAAATCTGCTCAATTTCTTTACTTTCATTGCTCGGCCTATGCATGCTGCTAGGAACACATGGTCCCTTCTTGAAAATCTAGCGGTTTCGCCGCTTGTCCGCATAGTTTTTCTGCGACTTTAGCAGGAGAATTTATCCCTAATCTTCTTGATTTGTTCCGTTTCCCTCACAATATCCGTTCAGTAGACTTTGCTCTTCGGCTCATACCAACATAGAGGTGATTGACACTTCGTAGAGGGCCTCGTATGGTGCCATACCGATACTTGCATGATAACTGTTGTTATATGCAAATTCAATCATAGGGTACTTATCCCAACTCTCTCTTTGATCTAAAACACATGCCCTCAACATGTCCTCCAAAGTTTGGATAGTTCTTTCAGATAACCGTCCGTTTGGGGTGATAAGCCGTGCTCAGGCTTGAACCAAACGCCTTCTGAAAGGCTCCCCAAAACGTGACGTGAATCGCGGATCTCGATAGAGATTATCGTCGACGGACTCCGTGTAATCTTACTATCTCTTAATATATACTGCTAACCTATCCAAGGAATAAGTCACCTTAATAGGTAAAAAGTGGGCTGATCTCAACCGATCCACTATTACCCAAATGGCGTCATGATTCGCTTGGGTCCTTGGAGTCCAGTTACAAAATCCATGGAGATACTATCCCACTTCCACTCAGGGATTGATAGGGGTTGCAACATTCAGAAGGTCTTTGGTGCTCAATCTTCACCTTTTGACATACCAAGCATTTATTCACCCATGTGCACACATCCTTCTTCAATCCAGGCCACCAGAACATCTTCCTCAAATCTTGATACATCTTGGTGGCACCAGGATGGAGGGTGAAATGACTCTTATGGGCTTCCTCCAAAATATCCTTTCGAGGTCACCACTAGCAGGTACACATATACGACCTTCAAACCTCCATAAACTATCATTCCCTTGGGTAAAACCTTTCAACTTATCAGCTCTTCCTCCTCTAAGGTCTCTTGAAATTCTATCTTTCCTTTGGGCTTGAGCAATTCTTTCCTTGAATTCACTTGTCACACTAAGGTGACAAGCTCTTATGCCCTTAGTGGTCAAGGTCATTCCTAGGTTGAGGTCTCTAAATTGCTCAATTAACTCAATCTCTTTCACCATCAAACGGGACACTTGTAAGGATTTCCTACTTAGGGCATCAGCTACAACATTAGCTTTACCTGGATGATAGTTTACCCGAAATCATAATCTTTTAAAAACTCCATCCACCTTCTTTGCCTCATGTTTAGCTCTTTTTGATCAAAGAGATATTTCAAACTCTTGTGATCAGAAAACACCTCAAACCTCACTCCGTATAAATGGTGTCTCCAAATCTTTAGAGCAAACACGACACGCTAACTCAAGGTCATGGGTGGGGTAATTTGCCTCATGTGGCTT
This sequence comes from Dalbergia oliveri, assembly GCA_030441495.1. NCBI lineage: Eukaryota > Viridiplantae > Streptophyta > Magnoliopsida > Fabales > Fabaceae > Dalbergia > Dalbergia oliveri. The sequence continues at coordinate 6,586 of JAMLFY010001443.1, forward strand.
GAGTTGCCTCGATGCATAGGCCACCACTTGCCTATCCTCATCAGGACACAACCCAAACCCTTCCTCGAAGCATCACAGTACACTTCGAAAGGCACATTGGGGTCGGGTAACACTAAAACAGGGGTTGAGGTTAGCTTGTGTTTCAGCTTTGAAAGCTCTTTTCACACTCCGGGTCCATGAAAAGAGGTGTTTTTCCTAGTTAGCTTAGTCAGAGGAAGGGAAATCTGGAAAATCCCTTGATAAACCGACGGTAATAACCAGCTAAACCTAAGAAGCTCCTTACTTCAGTTACCGTGGTTGGTCTTTCCAGTTTACCCGTTTCCACCTTACTAGGATCTACAGCAATTCCTTTCTTAGATACTACATGCCCTAAAAATTTCACCTCATCCAACCAGAATTCACACTTAGAAAGCTTGGCATATAGTTTCTTTTCCTTCAGGATTTCCAGTACTATAGTTAGGTGGCGTTCATGCTCCTCGTGGGTCTTAGAGTAGATGAGAATGTCATCTATAAAGACAACCACAAACTGATCTAAAGGGTCTAAAGATCCTATTCATGTAATCCATAAAAATTGCCGGAGCATTGGTTAATCCAAAGGACATTACTCCAAACTCAAAATGGCCGTATCGGACGAAAGGCCGTTTTTGGTATATCTTCATCTTCACCCTAATTGGTGGTAACCTGACCTCAAATCAATCTTAGAAAACACTGCCCCTTTAAGCTGGTCCATCAAGTCATCTATCCTAGGCAAAGGGTATTTGTTCTTCACTGTCACTTTATTCAATTGCCTATAGTCAACACACATCCTCATACTCCCATCCTTTTTCTTCACAAACAACACAGGGGCTCCCCAAGGTGACGCACTAGGTCTAACAAACTTTTTCTCCAATAAATCCTCCAATTGAGCTTTCAACTCGGTCAACTCTAATGGGGACATCCTGATGGGGCTATGGATATGGGACCTGCACAAAGCAATTCTATGGAAAACTCTATCTCTCTCTTGGGGGAAACTCTGGTATCATTCTGAAATACTCGGGATAATTTCTTACTATCGGTATCTCATCGATACTTTGCTCAAAGTCTACATCACTAGCGGCTAAGAAAATATAACCTTTACTCTCACCCTTACCACAGTCCATTTAGAGTTATGTAAAGACTTATGGGTTTCTTAGGTCTAATGGGAACAGGAAGAAAAGTAATGGTTTTCTCATAGTTAACGTACACGGTTGGCTTCAAGCCAATCCATGCCAAGAATCACATCTAAACCTTGCATGGGTAAGCAAATGAGATCTAAAACAAATGATCTATTCTCAATAACAAAATGGCAATCTAAACAACATTTACAAGTCCTAACGGGTTTTCCGGAGGGTAGAAACAATAAGGTCAAAAGGAAGCTCAGTTATATGCAAGTTAAGGGTTTTAACACACGAGTGGGAGATAAAAGAATGGGAAGCGCAGAAATCATCCAGTACAATTAAGTTTCTACCATACATATTACACTTACCTTCCACGAGATTTCGTGACTTTGTCGTTTCTTCAACATTAACGGTGAATACCCTTCCTTGGTATTCCTGGCTTGGGATTGGGGGTTGGCGGGTTCCTTTGTGCATTCCTGAGTAATGACCTGGTTTTCCACACCGGTAGCACACGTTTGTTCGCTCGACATGGCATGCTCCCATGATTCTTGCCGCACTTGGGACATTCCATGGATGGCACGGTCGTGGAGGTGCTGGACCTCTTTGTGGTGCTTTCCCTTTATTGTTATTATTGTTGTTGTTGCGATTGTTGCTGGGATTATTATAGCGGTTGTTGTTGTTGTTCGGTCTTCCTTGATGAAAGTTCCTTTGTGGCACTTGTGATCTTGATTGATGTGGAAATGGAGGTCGATTTTGCCTCTTGAACTGTTGACCTTGAGGTGTCAGCTTTTAATGATATTCTCAGACTTTGAAGTACCCAGCTTTCTCTGCCTTCTTCAATGATGCGGCATTTGTTGACTAAGGTAGAGAAATCCCTAATTCCAAGTGCGCAACTGCCACATTAAGTTCTGCCTTTAACCCTGACTCGTATTTAATGCATTTCCAATACTCATCAGGGTTACCTTGGTACATCCTTGAGAACTTAATGAGTTCCTCAAATCTGGCAGTATCCTGAGCCACATTCATATTCCCCTGGACAAGTTGCATGAATTCAATGTCCTTAGCATTTCTAACGACTCCCAAAGTACTTCTCGTAAAAATGGACCTTGAATAATTCCCAATCAATGTCCACTTGGTTGCCTCAGGAGTCTTCGAACACCAGTCCACCAAAGGGCATCACCCTCAAGCATGTGGGTGGCAAAAGTGACCTTCGCTCCTCGGAACATGGAACTAAGCAAAGACCTTCTCAATATTCCGAATCCATTCATCTGCTACATTAGGATTCAGGGTCCCTTGAAAACAGGTGGATTCGCCTTACGAAATTCCCCGAACGAGCATGTTCGGGAATTTCATGTCCTTGATTTATATTAGCTTGACGTTCTGATCCATCGTTCCATCATCATTCTCATGGTCCTTGCTACGTCGCGAAGTGCTTTAGCGGTCTCATTATCTTGGTTATTATGTGCCGCGCTCCTAGTCTGTTGTCGTCGTGCCATTGGTCCCTATACACACAAAACAGGCAACACTGAGGTGATCAAGCCCAATATTCCATGCAAAGTGAGCAAGTTACCATGGCACTTTCAACATCCAGTAGTCATGTATTTCTAATCCTCAAGCTCATCCTAATGATAAACATCTACACATGACATTACTAACGTATTATGCTTTAGAAGCATAGTCAGTCCAATCCAGCTCAGATGAAAGCGAAACAACCTATACCAAAATGTAACACCCTAATAATTAACCCAATACACCTAGCAGTCTGATTAATTACTAGACTTTACTCTTTGCTTCAGTTCCTTAATCATGCTTTGAAAATACTTAGTGAAATTACGAGCCATTTTTTTTTTAACATAATTGAAAACGTGAGCCGCGCTTAACGTGAATGATTTAGCAAAATTTAAAAGACACATAGGAATTTACAAACATCACATCATAATATATTGGCTCCATCATCCAGCATCCATAATTACATATCATATAGATATTTTGCCTACCAACGGAATAAGACTAAGTGTAGGCAATCTAATAAAACATAAATAATATATGGATGGAAGGACATCCATTAATGGCACCTAGTAATAACACTCAGGGATAGGGATAGATATCTAAAATATACGAGTGAAACTCAGGATTCAAGTTCAGCTACATGTGACAGCCTCAATGTGATTCACGAACGCTTCCTTCTTTTCTGAAGACGAGATGGAAAGAAAAATAGAGGGAGTGAGAAACTTATAAAAAGAATCTCAGTAGGGTACTCACCTCATGATGCATTGTGTCATCATCATCGTCCCCAGGAACCTCGGTTATTATGAAATAGTGAGCATGCTAAGATTGATTTATTAAGTTCGAAAATATACTTTACCGAGGTTCCGTTTTTCATGCGTCTTATAATGCATCATAAACTTAGCATGTCATGTTTATAATGAACTTTTCCTTTCATATATAATAACATAGTTATGCATAAAATCACATCATATTCCTCATCATCATTTCATAATACTATGCATAGCAGAATATCATATTTCTCATCATCATCTCATAAATACTATGCATAGCAGAACATCATATTCACATAATGCATTTACTTAGTTTCTTAGGTGACTTAAAGTTACTTTCATCATCATTTTCCTGGGCCACCCTATACTTCACCCTTTTGGGAGTAATCTAGGTTATGAGCTCATACCTTGCTAGTCGTCACCAGCACATACTTATCCCTTTTGATAAGTAAAAATTCTCTCTACCCTTTTGAGAGAACGGACTAGGGGGCAAGAATCACCTTTCACCGCCTATAGTTTGATGGTTCAAAGGATCATTTTCTCATATATTTTGAGTCACCTTTAAGTCTTTGCATGTTATATCATAATACAATTCTTCATTCATAATCATCATAACATTTTCTCATTTATAGTCTTATGCCGAAATAATATATACCAACTAATCATGCATCTGGAGATTCCAGGAAAGAGAGGTGGGTCACAATGGACACGCTTAAATACCAAATCTTTCCTTAGCCAGATCTTTCCAAATTGCACTCTTAAGAATACACTTTCTTCCAATAGAATATGTCTTTATTTCATGCATAAGTTTTCATTGTTTGCAACACAACTATAACATATAAACCAGAATGAATCAATGACACCAAATTCTTAATAAGCATCAAATCACATTTTAAGTACACATAAATTACTAGCTTCCCATAAAATTCTTACAAAGTTTTAAAACTCTTTTAGAACTAATTCTTTTTGTTAAACTTGAAAGAAGTCATAGGACTTTAGGCCTTAACCATGGGACCGATTTATAACTTGAAAGAATGTTCATAATTAAATATTTCACTTAAGATAAAAGGAGCAAGTCTTGAGCTTTAGAGATTTAGGTGACATCTTTGAATTATTACCATGCTATGCAACCTTATTTTAATCTTATCTTTATAAGGTGATAGCTTGGAATTATAAACATGATATGCAATTCCATTTCTTTATCTTTAAGATTTAAGGTGATAACTTGAAAATTAAACATGATGCAAGAACTTGTAATATAAACATGATGCAAGAAGCTGGAGCGGCGGAATCCCAAGGACCGGGAGGGAGAAGAATCTTAAGCAAGGAGCGCGGTAGTCCGCATAGGACCGGTGAAGGGAATGAGAATTACATTTTTTAAGCTCCAATTCTCAAGACTTCTTAAAGAATAAATTCTTTAACTCCAATTATCTCATTTCTTTGCTTATGATTCATAAGCAAGTCTTTGAGCTCTAGGATTTTTAGGTGATGACATAAAATAAACATGCCATGCATTGACTCTTTTAGCCATTATAAAATAAAGTGAGAGCATAAAATAAACATGAGATGCAACTTCTTTATTATCTTTAGAGATTAAGTGACAACTTGAAATTTAAACATGAAATGCAAGCTTGGAAATTTAAACATGAATATGCAAGTTCATTTATTCATTCTTGAGAATTTAGTGATGACATAGAAAGTAAACATGGTTATGCAAGGCATAAACTTAAACATGGATGCAAGTTCATTTTATTTCTTTACTAGAGCTCCTCCAAGACTTTAGAGAAATATAAATTCAACCCAATATATCTTAGCAAGACAAAGTGAAAAATACATCTTTCAAGTTCTAAACTCAAGATCATAAAAACATCATAAAAATATTATTCTTTAAAGTTTTGCATCAAGTGGAACTTTCAAGCTTTAGAGGCCTAACTTGTGATGGATTCACAACCCACCCTCAAGGTCCTCATCATCAAGCCATCATCTTAGTCCCACCTAGGCCATATGGCTGAATTGTTCAAAGAAAAGGAAGAAGAAAACCAAATGGAAAAACTAGAGAAAATCCATGAAATCATCATTTTGAACCAAGAACAACACTTAGCAAAGCATAGAAATAAACTTAAAAACAACTCCCTACCTAATCTGATTTGAAGGAAAGGAAGAGAACTTGGTTTCCTTGAGTGAAATGAAAGAAAATATCTTGAAAACTTGAAGAAAGAATTCAGCCAAGAGGAGGAGGAAATGAGAGCTTTTGGTGCTCCTAAAACTAGAATTTGTGTAAGTTATGAACTAAGCATCTAAACTATCTTCAAGCATGCCTATTTATAGAGATTTTGCAGCTCATAAATGGACAAAGGAAGGAAAGAAATCTGACCAAAAATTAGAGAAAAAAATAAGGAAGAAAAATCATTTTGTTTGGTGGCTTAAAACATGGAATCATGTTTCCATGTTTTCATGATTCTTTGTTTTCATTCTTTGGATTTTTGTGTAATAATTTTCTGACTTATTACTCAATAATTTCGTGCATTACAGCCTTGTGGAAGAGGATTTTGTGTGTTCCATGTATTTTTTAGGTGTAGGCAAGGTATTCATGCAATTTAGAGAATTTACGGTTAAGGGTTTAAGTGAATTACTAAGCAATTTGGGTGTTTTAAGCAATTTTAGGTTCTAATCAATCTAAATAAATAATTTTGACTCTAGATTAGTAATTAGAATTTAATAAGCTTTAATTTGAGCCTAATATTGCTTAGGTTTCGTCAGCGAATCAAAAATCTCAAAATTTGTAAAACTACAAAGAATAGGGGCAAAACGGTCATTTTACTTAAAAATTGCCCGAGACCACCCGAGCTTAACCAATGGTTAATCATGGCTTAAAAACACCTTTTAACACATTTTAGTGAGGTTCGGGCTCAGTCGGCACAAAATTGGAGTTAAAACGGCCTAAGGGCGTTTTGGTCATTTCGCGTGAACTCAAAATTAGGATTTTTCTCCTCTATTAACACACATAACACAAACAATCCCTTATTAACATCAAAACATCCCCTTGAGGATGGGTGGGGCCCACGATCCTCATTTTCTAAGTAAATAACCTAAGGGGCATTTTGGTCATTTTACACGTCCAGAAAATTGGGGTTTGCAATACTTGCAAATTGCTCCTAACTTCTCTTCTAACGTTATATTCCTTTATTAAGGATTGTTTGGTCTCAAATTTTATATAATATTTACCTACGGTAATTCGGTAATTCCTAATGATAGTAAAAATTACAGTAAAAATTGGGGCGTTACAATTAAGTAATGGCATTGTAGTAATTATTAAGTAGTGGCATTGTAGTAATTTCTTTAACCAAAACAAGGGTATTTTTGTAATTAGACACTAG
>JAMLFY010001444.1:0-13356 GCA_030441495.1 Dalbergia oliveri
TGTAACACCCTAATAATTAACCCAATACACCTAGGCAGTCTGATTAATTACTAGACTTTACTCTTTGCTTCAAGTTCCTTAATCATGCTTTGAAAATACTTAGTGAAATTACGAGCCATTTTTTTTTTAAACATAATTGAAAACGTGAGCCGCGCTAACGTGAATGATTTAGCAAAATTTAAAAGACACATAGGAATTTACAAACATCACATCATAATATATTGGCTCCATCATAACATCCATAATTACATATCATATAGATATTTTGCCTACCAACGAATAAGACTAAGTGTAGGCAATCTAATAAAACATAAATAATATATGGATGGAAGGACATCCATTAATGGCACCTAGTAATAACACTCAGGGATAGGGATAGATATCTGAAATATACGAGTGAAACTCAAGGGATTAAGTTGCTCCGTGACAGCCTCAATGTGATTCACGAACGCTTCCTTTATTTTTCTAAAGACGAGATGGAAAGAAAAATAGAGGGAGTGAGAAACTTATAAAAAGAATCTCAGTAGGGTACTCACCTCATGATGCATTGTGTCATCATCATCGTCCCCAGGAACCTCGGGTTATTATGAAATAGTGAGCATGCTAAGATTGATTTATTAAGTTCGAAAATATACTTTACCGAGGTTCGTCTTAATCATGCGTCTTATAATGCATCATAAACTTAGCATGTCATGTTTATAATGAACTTTTCCTTTCATATATAATAACATAGTTATGCATAAAATCACATCATATTCCTCATCATCATTTCATAATACTATGCATAGCAGAATATCATATTTCTCATTCATCTCATAAATACTATGCATAGCAGAACATCATATTCACATAATGCATTTACTTAGTTTCTTAGGTGACTTAAAGTTACTTTCATCATCATTTTCCTGGGCCACCCTATACTTCACCCTTTGGGAGTAATCTAGGTTATGAGCTCATACCTTGCTAGTCGTCACAAGCACATACTTATCCCTTTTGATAAGTAAAAATTCTGTCTCTACCCTTTTGAGAGAACGGACTAGGGGCAAGAATCACCTTTTCACCGCCTATAGTTTGACGGGTCCAAAGGATCATTTTCTCATATATTTTGAGTCACCTTTAAGTCTTTGCATGTTATATCATAATACAATTCTTCATTCATAATCATCATAACATTTTCTCATTTATAGTCTTATGCAAATAATATATACAATTGTAATCATGCATCTTTAGAAAATTCCAGGAAAGAGAGGTGGGTCACAATGGAACAGCTTAAATACCAAATCTTTCCTTAGCAGAATCTTCCAATTGCACTCTTCAGTAATACACTTCTTCCAAGTAATAAAATATGTCTTTATTTCATGCATAAGTTTTCATTGTTTGCAACGCAACTATAACATACAAACAAGAATCAATCAATGACACCAAATTCTTAATAAGCATCAAATCATATTTTAAGTACACATAAATTACTAGCTTCCCATAAAATTCTTACAAAGTTTTAAAACTCTTTTAGAACTAATTCTTTTTGTTAAACTTGAAAGAAGTCATAGGACTTTAGGCCTAACTTAACCATGGGACCGATTTATAACTTGAAAGAATGTTCATAATTAAATATTTCACTTAAGATAAAAGGAGCAAGTCTTGAGCTTTAGAGATTTAGGTGACATCTTTGAATTATTACCATGCTATGCAACCTTATTTTAATCTTATCTTTATAAGGTGATAGCTTGGAATTATAAACATGATATGCAATTCCATTTCTTTATCTTTAAGATTTAAGGTGATAACTTGAAAATTAAACATGATGCAAGAACTTGTAATATAACATGATGCAAGAAGCTGAAGGCGGTAATTCGGCAGGGACAAGTAGAGGGAGAAGAGAATCTTAAGCAGCAGAAGGCGGTAGTCCGCACAGGACCGGTGAGGGGGATGAGAATTACATTTTTTTTAAGCTCCAATTCTCAAGACTTCTTAAAGAATAAATTCTTTAACTCCAATTATCTCATTTCTTTGCTTATGATTCATAAGCAAGTCTTTGAGCTCTAGGATTTTTAGGTGATGACATAAAATAAACATGCCATGCATTGACTCTTTTAGCCATTATAAAATAAAGTGAGAGCATAAAATAAACATGAGATGCAACTTCTTTATTATCTTTAGAGATTAAGTGACAACTTGAAATTTAAACATGAAATGCAAGCTTGGAAATTTAAACATGAATATGCAAGTTCATTTATTCATTCTTGATTTTAGTGATGACATAGAAAGTAAACATGGTTATGCAAGGCATAAACTTAAACATGGATGCAAGTTCATTTTATTTCTTTACTAGAGCTCCTCCAAGACTTTAGAGAAATATAAATTCAACCCAATATATCTTAGCAAGACAAAGTGAAAAATACATCTTTCAAGTTCTAAACTCAAGATCATAAAAACATCATAAAAATATTATTCTTTAAAGTTTTGCATCAAGTGGAACTTTCAAGCTTAGAGGCCTAACTTGTGATGGATTCACAACCCACCCTCAAGGTCCTCATCATCAAGCCATCATCTTAGTCCCACCTAGGCCATATGGCTGAATTGTTAAAGAAAAGGAAGAAGAAAACCAAATGGAAAAACTAGAGAAAATCCATGAAATCATCATTTTGAACCAAGAACAACACTTAGCAAAGCATAGAAATAAACTTAAAAACAACTCCCTACCTAATCTGATTTGAAGGAAAGGAAGAGAACTTGGTTTCCTTGAGTGAAATGAAAGAAAATATTCTTGAAAACTTGAAGAAAGAATTCAGCCAAGAGGAGGAGGAAATGAGAGCTTTTGGTGCTCCTAAAACTAGAATTTGTGTAAGTTATGAACTAAGCATCTAAACTATCTTCAAGCATGCCTATTTATAGAGATTTTGCAGCTCATAAATGGACAAAGGAAGGAAAGAAATCTGACCAAAAATTAGAGAAAAAAATAAAAGAAAAATCATTTTGTTTGGTGGCTTAAAACATGGAATCATGTTTCCATGTTTTCATGATTCTTTGTTTTCATTCTTTGGATTTTTGTGTAATAATTTTCTGACTTATTACTCAATAATTTCGTGCATTACAGCCTTGTGGAAGAGGATTTTGTGTGTTCCATGTATTTTTAGGTGTAGGCAAGGTATTCATGCAATTTAGAGAACGGTTAAGGGTTTAAGTGAATTACTAAGCAATTTGGGTGTTTTAAGCAATTTTAGGTTCTAATCAATCTAAATAAATAATTTTGACTCTAGATTAGTAATTAGAATTTAATAAGCTTTAATTTGAGCCTAATATTGCTTAGGTTTCATTAACAAATCAAAAATCTCAAAATTTGAAAACTCACAAAGACGGGGGCAAAACGGTCATTTTACTTAAAAATTGCCCGACCACCCGAGCTTAACCAATGGTTAATCATGGCTTAAAAACACCTTTTAACACATTTTAGTGAGGTTCGGGCTAAGTTCAAATGGAATTTAAAGGCAGGGGGGCAGGGCGTTTTGGTCATTTCGCGTAAAACTCAAAATTAGGATTTTTCTCCTCTATTAACACACATAACACAAACAATCCCTTATTAACATCAAAACATCCCCTTGAGGATGGGTGGGGCCCACGATCCTCATTTCTCAGTAAAATAACCTCAGGGGCATTTTGGTCATTTTACACGTCCAGAAAATCGGGGTTTGCAATACTTGCAAATTGCTCCTAACTTCTCTTCTAACGTTATATTCCTTTATTAAGGATTGTTTGGTCTAAATTTTATATAATATTTACCTACGTAATTCGGTAATTCCTAATGATAGTAAAAATTCAATAAAAATTCGTACATCTCCCCTCCTAAAAATCAGCCCTCGAAAATTCGTTACCTGAGATAGCTCTGGATCCTGCTTGCATTCTGATTAGCTCCCATGTAACTTCTTCGGTTTCATCCTCTCCAGTGCTACTTTGACTTCAGGGTCCAGTTTGTTCCTTAATTGCTTAACTAACTGGTTGATTCAACGATTCTCGTGGGTGGTAAGTTAACGTCATCTCTTAATTGTACATGTTCTGGCTCTAGTACATGACTCAGTCAAGATGATGTATTTCCTTTCACTGGAGACATGGGAAACATCATGAAGGTTGGACAGACTTGGGGTAGGGCTATGTAATAGGCAGATCCTATTGCTAAGCAAATGGACCAAGAATCTAGGCTCAATCTTTACTTTCATTGCTCGGCCTATGCATGTGGGGTGGTGATCAGCACATGGTAGGTCTTTGAAAATCTAGGGTTTAAAGCTTGTCCGTAGTTTTCTCGACTTTGAGGTGAAATCTTATCCCTAATCTTCTTGATTTGTTGTCGTTCCCTCAATATCCAATCCAAGTAGACTTTGCTCTCGGGCTCATACCAACATAGAGGTGATTGACACTTCAATCCATAAGGGCCTCGTATGGTGCCATCCGATACTTGCATGATAGGTGTTATATGCAAAAATAATAAGGTATATACAGGTACTCTTCTTGATCTAAAACAAGCCCTCAACATGTCCTCCAAAGTTTGGATAGTTCTTTAAATTGACAGTCCAATTGGGTGATAACCGTGAATCCAAGCTTGAACCAAACGCCTTCTGAAGGCTCCCCAAAACCGTGACGTGAATCGCGGATCTCGATACAGAGATTATAATCGAGTCTTCCGTGTAACCTTACTATCTCCTGAATATATAGTGCTAACCTATCCAAGGAATAAGTCACCTTAATAGGTAAAAAGTGGGTGCTTCATCGCGATCCACTATTACCCAAATGGCGTCATGATTCGCTTGGGTCCTCGTAGTCGTTACAAAATCCATGGAGATACTATCCCACTTCCACTCGGGGATTGATAGGGGTTGCAACATCAGAGGGTCTTTGGTGCTCAATCTTCACCTTTTGACATACCAAGCATTTATTCACCCATGTGCACACATCCTTTTTCAATCCAGCCACAAACATCTTCCTCAAATCTTGATACATCTTGGTGGCACAGGATGGAGGGTGAAATGACTCTTATGGGCTTCCTCCAAAATATCCTTGGAGGTCACCACTAGCAGGTACACATATACGACCTTCAAACCTCCATAAACTATCATTCCCTTGGGTAAAACCTTTCAACTTATTTCAGCTCTTCCTCCTTCTAAGGTCTCTTGAAATTCTATCTTTCCTTTGGGCTTGAGCAATTCTTTCCTTGAATTCACTTGTCACACTAGGTGACAAGCTCTTATGCCCTTAGTGGTCAAGGTCATTCCTAGGTTGAGGTCTAAATTGCTCAATTAACTCAATCTCTTTCACCATCAACGGGACACTTGTAAGGATTTCCTACTGGGCATAAGCTACAACATTAGCTTTACCTGGATGATAGTTTAACCCAAAATCATAATCTTTTAAAACTCCATCCACCTTCTTTGCCTCATGTTTAGCTCTTTTTGATCAAAGAGATATTTCAAACTCTTGTGATCAGAAAACACCTCAAACCTCACTCCGTATAAATGGTGTCTCCAAATCTTTAGAGCAAACACGACAGCGGCTAACTCAAGGTCATGGGTGGGGTAATTTGCCTCATGTGGCTTGAGTTGCCTCGATGCATAGGCCACCACTTGCCTATCCTTCATCAGTACACAACCCAAACCCTTCCTCGAAGCATCACAGTACACTTCGAAAGGCACATGGGGTCGGGTAACACTAAAACGGGGTTGAGGTTAGCTTGTGTTTCAGCTCTTGAAAGCTCTTTTCACACTCCGGGGTCCATGAAAAAGGGTGTTCCTAGTTAGCTTAGTCAAAGGAAGGGAAATCTGGGAAAATCCCTTGATAAACCAACGGTAATAACCGGCTAAACCTAAGAAGCTCCTTACTTTCATTCCGTGGTTGGTCTTTCCAAGTTTCAGGGTTCCACCTTACTAGGATCTACACAATTCCTTTCTTAGATACTACATGCCCTAAAAATTTCACCTCATCCAACCAGAATTCACACTTAGAAAGCTTGGCATATAGTTTCTTTTCCTTAAGGATTTCCAGTACTATAGTTAGGTGGCGTTCATGCTCCTCGTGGGTCTTAGAGTAGATGAGAATGTCATCTATAAAGACAACCACAAACTGATCTAAATAGGTCTAAAGATCCTATTCATGTAATCCATAAAAATTGCCGGAGCATTGGTTAATCCAAAGGACATTATCCAAAACTCAAAATGGCTAAGGATTAGAAAGGCCGTTTTTGGTATATCTTCATCTCTCACGCCCTAATTATTGGTGGTAACCTGACCTCAAATCAATCTTAGAAAACATGTTGCCCCTTAAGCTGGTCCATCAAGTCATCTATCCTAGGCAAAGGGTATTTGTTCTTCACTGTCACTTTATTCAATTGCCTATAGTCAACACACATCCTCATACTCCATCCTTTTTCTTCACAAACAACACGGGCTCCCCAAGGTGACGCACTAGGTCTAACAAACTTTTTCTCCAATAAATCCTCCAATTGAGCTTTAACTCGGTCAACTCTATGGGGACATCCATCTATGGGGCTATGGATATGGGACCTGCACGGAAGCAATTCTATGGAAAACTCTATCTCTCTCTTGGGGGAAACTCTGGTATCTCATTCTGGAAATACTTCGGGATAATTTCTTACTATCGGTATCTCATCGATACTTTGCTCAAAGTCTACATCATAGCGGCTAAGAAAATATAACCTTTACTCTCACCCTTACGTAGTTTATTTCCAGCAGTTATGTAAAGACTTATGGGTTTCTTAGGTCTAATGAAGGAAAAATAATGGTTTTCTCATAAGGTTTGACGTACACGGTTGGCTTCAAGCCAATCCATGCCAAGAATCACATCTAAACCTTGCATGGGTAAGCAAATGAGATCTAAAACAAATGATCTATTCTCAATAACAAAATGGCAATCTAAACAACATTTACAAGTCCTAACGGGTTTTAGATCAGGTAGAAACAATAAGGTCAAAAGGAAGCTCATATATGCAAGTTAAGGGTTTTAACACACGAGTGGGAGATAAAAGAATGGGAAGCGCAGGAATCATCCAAGTACAATTAAGTTTCTACCATACATATTACACTTACCTTCCACGAGATTTCGTGACTTTGTTTTTTTTTCACACATTAACGGTGAAACCCTTCCTTCCTTATTCCTGGCTTGGGATTGGGGGTTGGGGTTCCTTCTGTGCATTCTCGGAGTAATGACCTGGTTTTCCACCGTAGCACACGTTTGTTACGGCTCGACATGGCATGCTCCCATGATTCTTGCCGCACTTGGGACATTCCATGGATGGCACGGGTCGTGGAGGTCCTCCTGGACCTCTTTGTGGTGCTTTCCCTTTATTGTTATTATTGTTGTTGTTGATTGTGGATTATTATAGCGGTTGTTGTTGTTGTTCGGTCTTCCTTGATGAAAGTTCCTTTGTGGCACTTGTGATCTTGATTGATGTGGAAATGGAGGTCGATACCTCTTGACTGTTGACCTTGAGGTGGCTTTTTGATGATATTCTTCAACTTTGAAGTACCCAGCTTTCTCTGCCCTTCTTCAATGATGCGGCATTTGTTGACTAAGGTAAGAAATCCCTGAATTTCCAAGTGCAAGCCACATTAAGTTCTCCTTTAACCCTGACTCGTATTTAATGCATTTCCAATACTCATCAGGGTTACCTTGGTACATCCTTGAGAACTTAATGAGTTCCTCAAAGATGGCAGTATCCTGAGCCACATTCATATCCCCTGGACAAGTTGCATGAATTCAATGTCCTTAGCATTTAACCGACTTCGGAAAGTACTTCATAAAAATGGACCTTGAATAATTCCAATCAATGTCCCACTTCGGTTGCTCCAAGTCTTCGAACACCAATCCACCAAAGGGCATCACCCTCAAGCATGTGGGTGGCAAAAGTGACCTTCTCTCCTGGAACATGGAACTGCAGCAAAGACCTTCTCAATATTCGAATCCATTCATCTGCTACATTAGGATTAAGGGTCCCTTGAAAACGGGTGGATTCGCCTAGAACCCAAAACGAGCATGTTGGGAATTTCATGTCCTTGATTTATATTAGCTTGACGTTCTGATCCATCCGTTCCATCATCATTCTCATGGTCCTTGCTACACACGAAGTGCTTAACGGTCTCATTATTTGGTTATTATTTGCCGCGCTCCTAGTATCTTGTCGTCGTGCCATTGGTCCCTATACACACAAAACGGCAACACTGAGGTGATCAAGCCCAATATTCCATGCAAAGTGAGCAAGTTACCATGGCACTTTCAACATCCATAGTCATGTATTTCTAATCCTCAAGCTCATCCTAATGATAAACATCTACACATGACATTACTAACGTATTATGCTTTAGAAGCATAGTCGTCCAATCCTAAGAGCTAGATAAAGGGAAACCTCTGATACCAAAATGTAACACCCTAATAATTAACCCAATACACCTAGGCGTATCGATTAATTACTAGACTTTACTCTTTGCTTTCAGTTCCTTAATCATGCTTTGAAAATACTTAGTGAAATTACGAGCCATTTTTTTTAAACATAATTGAAAACGTGAGCCGCGCTTAACGTGAATGATTTAGCAAAATTTAAAAGACACATAGGAATTTACAAACATCACATCATAATATATTGGCTCCATCATCCAGCATCCATAATTACATATCATATAGATATTTTGCCTACCAACAGAATAAGACTAAGTGTAGGCAATCTAATAAAACATAAATAATATATGGATGGAAGGACATCCATTAATGGCACCTAGTAATAACACTCAGGGATAGGGATAGATACTGAAATATACGAGTGAAACTAAGGATTCAAGTAAGCTCCCGATAAAGCCTCAATGTGATTCACGAACGCTCCTATTTTCTGAAGACGAGATGGAAAGAAAAATAGAGGGAGTGAGAGTTATAAAAAGAATCTCGTAGGGTACTCACCTCATGATGCATTGTGTCATCATCATCGTCCCCAGGAACCTCGGGTTATTATGAAATAGTGAGCATGCTAAGATTGATTTATTAAGTTCGAAAATATACTTCAAGATTCGTCGGTTTTAATCATGCGTCTTATAATGCATCATAAACTTAGCATGTCATGTTTATAATGAACTTTTCCTTTCATATATAATAACATAGTTATGCATAAAATCACATCATATTCCTCATCATCATTTCATAATACTATGCATAGAATATCATATTTCTCATCATCATCTCATAAATACTATGTCAGAACATCATAT
Source organism: Dalbergia oliveri (assembly GCA_030441495.1). NCBI lineage: Eukaryota > Viridiplantae > Streptophyta > Magnoliopsida > Fabales > Fabaceae > Dalbergia > Dalbergia oliveri. The sequence continues at coordinate 9,258 of JAMLFY010001444.1, forward strand.
TCACATAATGCATTTACTTAGTTTCTTAGGTGACTTAAAGTTACTTTCATCATCATTTTCCTGGGCCACCCTATACTCCACCCTTTTGGGAGTAATCTAGGTTATGAGCTCATACCTTGCTAGTCGTCACCAGCACATACTTATCCCTTTTGATAAGTAAAAATTCTGTCTCTACCCTTTTGAGAGAAGACTACTGGGGCAAGAATCACCTTTCACACCGCCTATAGTTTGACGGTCCAAAGGATCATTTTCTCATATATTTTGAGTCACCTTTAAGTCTTTGCATGTTATATCATAATACAATTCTTCATTCATAATCATCATAACATTTTCTCATTTATAGTCTTATGCAAAAATAATATATACAACTGTAATCATGCATCTGGGAGATTCAGGAAAGAGAGGTGGGTCACAATGGAACACGCTTAAATACCAAATCTTTCCTTAGCAGAATCTTTCCAATTGCACTCTCCATAATACATTACTTCCAAGTAATAGAATATGTTTTATTTCATGCATAAGTTTTCATTGTTTGCAACAACAACTATAACATACAAACAGGGAATCAATCAATGACACCAAATTCTTAATAAGCATCAAATCATATTTTAAGTACACATAAATTACTAGCTTCCCATAAAATTCTTACAAAGTTTTAAAACTCTTTTAGAACTAATTCTTTTGTTAAACTTGAAAGAAGTCATAGGACTTTAGGCCTAAATTAACCATGGGACCAATTTATAACTTGAAAGAATGTTCATAATTAAATCTTTCACTTAAGATAAAAGGAGCAAGTCTTGAGCTTTAGAGATTTAGGTGACATCTTTAAATATTACCATGCTATGCAACCTTATTTTAATCTTATCTTTATAAGGTGATAGCTTGGAATTATAAACATGATATGCAATTCCATTTCTTTATCTTTAAGATTTAAGGTGATAACTTGAAAATTAAACATGATGCAAGAACTTGTAATATAAACATGATGCAAGAAACTAGAGCGGCGGTAACCGACAGGGACCAAGTGAGGAAGAATCTTCTTAAGCAACCGAGCGGCGGTAGTCGACAAGGACCGGTGAGGGGATGAGAATTACATTTTTTAAGCTCCAATTCAAGACTTCTTAAAGAATAAATTCTTTAACTCCAATTATCTCATTTCTTTGCTTATGATTCATAAGCAAGTCTTTGAGCTCTAGGATTTTTAGGTGATGACATAAAATAAACATGCCATGCATTGATTCTTTAGCCATTATAAAATAAAGTGAGAGCATAAAATAAACATGAGATGCAACTTCTTTATTATCTTTAGAGATTAAGTGACAACTTGAAATTTAAACATGAAATGCAAGCTTGGAAATTTAAACATGAATATGCAAGTTCATTTATTCATTCTTGAGAATTTAGTGATGACATAGAAAGTAAACATGGTTATGCAAGGCATAAACTTAAACATGGATGCAAGTTCATTTTATTTCTTACTAGAGCTCCTCCAAGACTTTAGAGAAATATAAATTCAACCCAATATATCTTAGCAAGACAAAGTGAAAAATACATCTTTCAAGTTCTAAACTCAAGATCATAAAAACATCATAAAAATATTATTCTTTAAAGTTTTGCATCAAGTGGAACTTTCAAGCTTTAGAGGCCTAACTTGTGATGGATTCACAACCCACCTCAAGGTCCTCATCATCAAGCCATCATCTTAGTCCCACCTAGGCCATATGGCTGAATTGTTCAAAGAAAAGGAAGAAGAAAACCAAATGGAAAAACTAGATCCATGAAATCATCATTTTGAACCAAGAACAACACTTAGCAAAGCATAGAAATAAACTTAAAAACAACTCCCTACCTAATCTGATTTGAAGGAAAGGAAGAGAACTTGGTTTCCTTGAGTGAAATGAAAGAAAATATTGAAAACTTGAAGAAAGAATTCAGCCAAGAGGAGGAGGAAATGAGAGCTTTTGGTGCTCCTAAACTAGAATTTGTGTAAGTTATGAACTAAGCATCTAAACTATCTTCAAGCATGCCTATTTATAGAGATTTTGCAGCTCATAAATGGACAAAGGAAGGAAAGAAATCTGACCAAAAATTAGAGAAAAAAATAAGGAAAAATCATTTTGTTTGGTGGCTTAAAACATGGAATCATGTTTCCATGTTTTCATGATTCTTTGTTTTCATTCTTTGGATTTTTGTGTAATAATTTTCTGACTTATTACTCAATAATTTCGTGCATTACAGCCTTGTGGAAGAGGATTTTGTGTGTTCCATGTATTTTTTAGGTGTAGGCAAGGTATTCATGCAATTTAGAGAATTTACGGTTAAGGGTTTAAGTGAATTACTAAGCAATTTGGGTGTTTTAAGCAATTTTAGGTTCTAATCAATCTAAATAAATAATTTTGACTCTAGATTAGTAATTAGAATTTAATAAGCTTTAATTTGAGCCTAATATTGCTTAGGTTTCGTTGACAATCAAAAATCTCAAAATTTGTAAACTCACAAAGACGGGCAAAACGTCATTTTACTTAAAAATTGCCCGAGACCACCCGAGCTTAACCAATGGTTAATCATGGCTTAAAAACACCTTTTAACACATTTTAGTGAGGTTCGGGCTAAGTCGGCACGCAATCGAAGTTAAAGGGTAAGGGCGTTTTGGTCATTTACGCGTCGAAGTCAAAATTAGGATTCTTCTCCTCTATTAACACACATAACACAAACAATCCCTTATTAACATCAAAACATCCCCTTGAGGATGGGTGGGGCCCACAATCCTCATTTCTCAGTAAAATAACCTCGGGGCATTTTGGTCATTTTACACGTCCAGAAAATTGGGGTTTGCAATACTTTGCACGAATTGCTCCTAACTTCTCTTCTAACGTTATATTCCTTTATTAAGGATTGTTTGGTCTCAAATTTTATATAATATTTACCTACGGTAATTCGGTAATTCCTAATGATAGTAAAAATTCAGTAAAAATTGGGACGTTCACACATCGAAATAGATACCTGGAGCAACAAAATAAGAAAGGTTACCATCCTATAAATAAGGAATGGGGAGGTTCAGGGAACCCACTTCCCCAGTCCTGAAAGGAAATGACTTCTAGAAGGATAAGAACTTGAATCATGATCTCTTGTGAAGTTTTTTCCTAGGGCAATTGGGTGAGAAGTTGTCAATATAGCATGTTGATAGGGAGTTCATCAAACATGAGGGATGTCCCATGTGGCAACACGCCCAGAGCAAGGTTTTCTTTTAGCCATTTTTCAGGTATATGTATAAGGGAGTGCAAGAAGGTTGAGGCTTGAAGAAGGTTTAGAGATAAGGTTTTTTGATGGAATAAGACGCTGGAATGCAGTGAAAGGGTTTGAGATGAAGAAAGTGGGATGGTTTGAGGAGTGAAAGGTAGAGGATGAAGGTAAAGAAGTGATGTGTGAGGAGTGGGGGTTATTTAAGTGATTTGATGTAACTGCTAAAGATGAACGACGTCAAAGAGAAAGCTCAAAGCGTGGAAATATCCTCCTTTCATCATTCTTTAGAAAGAGAGGTTTCTGATTCTTGAGATTACTTTTTGAAGTTCTTACTTTCTAAGCTTCACTTTCATTTTCTGAACCATCAAAGACTCGCATCATGATTCATCTTCATATTTGAGAGTATGATTCCATTCATAAACTTCATAACTTATTCTTATTACTTCTTCTGAACATCCTATCTTCTTCTGATCTTGCAAATTGAACACACTTCAATCTGATACTTGGTCTTGCAAACTAATATCTCTTATTGGGCTTCAGTTTGGAGTTATGGAAAGAGGAGAGTATCAGAGATGATTTGTGTATGAATGCTTATCAAATTTAAAAATGCCTAAGTTTAAAAGCTTTTTCAAAACACAAACAATCTTAACTAATGGCTTTGTGAATATATTGACACTTGGTCTTCAGTATTCACAAACATCAACTCAACATCTCCTTTTTGAACATGATCTGGAATAAAATGATGTTTAACATCAATGTGCTTGGATCTAGAGTGCTGGATAGTTTTTGCAAGATTAATAGCACTAGTATTATCACAGTAGATAGGGATTTTGAAATACCTCAAGTGATAATCTTC
>JAMLFY010001445.1:0-13350 GCA_030441495.1 Dalbergia oliveri
AAACTTAAATGAATCCTATCAAGTTTAAATTGAAGTACGCAGAAATAACGTTAGCATACGTTAGAAAGTAACTTTCTAAAACTATGATAAAGATATGTAAAACATGTTTAAAAAGGTTTCCAAAAAACACTAAATAAAAGGCACGAAGCAGTAAATAAAGGAGAGTAAAGGAAGAAGAATATACTAGGGATATTATGGTTCAGTTAATCTACCTACATCTAGTTCTCAACCACCATTGAGTTCCACTAAAACTTTTCTCAACTTGAGAAAATTAGATAGTCTTTATAGTAGCCTTTTCAAGCTCTTACTAGTAACTGTAACACTCTAAAATTTAATTAAAAATTAATTTGGGCTTTATTAATCATAATTTCAAAAATCTAAGAGTTTAGCAATGATGAGGGCGACCTAACGGACCTATCAAAAAAAAAATTTAGGCCGAATGAATACTAACTTTACGAGCCCTAAACAGGGAAAGGCTAAAACCCTAGATTCGGGCCCGAAGGTACCCGAAATTAGGAAAACATGGGAATAAGGTTAGAAATAGGTGGGAATGACAATTTTATTCTTAGAATTAATTTCGGGCAATATCGATTTTATCGGGTAAGGTGTTTACCCGTTCGGTGAGATTTTGGTGTGCGTTTCTAACACAGAAAGATATTTCCATCATAACCAATGGATAATATCCACCTCTTTAGAGAATGTGGAAGACCAAGATTTAATCTTGGAATCCAAGATTAAATCTTAGCCATCCATTGTTGCTTTGTCACCTAAATAATGATCACTTTGTTAAATATCTCCATTTCATTTATTAAAGCAAGCTTAGTCACCAACTTTAATTATGAAAAGTTTATCACCAACTTCTCCTCCAAGACAAGAGCAATTTCGTGGTCAGCAAGAGGAAGAAGAGAGCAGCCACCATTGTTGTCCTCAAGAGCTTGTTCTTGAGTTCCAAGCCCAAAACTCCAAGCTAGAGTTGTTGGATCATCAAAAGTTCTTCACTAAGCTTGTTCTACACCCAATTCCCTACAAATCTAACCGAACAAAATCTCAATCACTCATCAATCCTCGCCTTTCTCCCTCACACCTCACTGATATCAGAGGGGTTTGAAGTTAGATTGGGAGCTTTGGAGGAGAAGGAGTCAAGTTTGGTTAATCTTGAAGCCAAGGAGCTAATAGGTTACTACAAGTAGGGTTTTTGCTGCCTTTCTTGTCAAATTTTTCTGATCTATTTTGGCATGACCTAGGTATGAAATTTCTAGTTTTTTTGGTTGATATTATGTTGATATTGATATGTGATTTTTGGTGGTGTGTTTGGATGGTGTTAAAAGAGCGTTTTTATCAAAATAAGTTTGGACTAGGTTTCCTGAATTTCTATTGTCCTGAGCAGTGGTTTAGGAATTTTCTGGTATATTTTTGGGTGTTTTCATGAGCTATAAAAATTATATGTTGAAGAGAACACCTTAAAATAACTACATGAATTTTCTTGGGTGTTAGTTCTAAGGTTTGATGCCTCAGAAAAATCAGAAACGAAATGAGGCAGATGCTCCTGATTGTTGAGGCTGAAGCAGTAAACTTTCTGAATTTATTATCATAGCAAATGATTGAATTAGCATTTGAAATTTTTACATGAAGTTACTAACATATTGAAGTATCACTGAATTTTATTTGAGTTGATTCAATCATTTGTTAGGGTTAAAAATTGTAAGGGCCCTAATTCTAGTATTGAATGAGTGGCTTCCAACCACTAAATTTGTATAATTTAATTACAAGGCTAGGGAGCCCTTTTTGCTATGAAATTTTTATAGGGTCTCCTAGACAATTGAAGTGTCTTAGAGAATTTTATAACCTCTAAATTGATTGTTTGATGAGCAAAACAAATTGTGCTACAATGGGATGAAACCCATTGTGGAAATGAAACAATGCTTTGAATTGAGAATGTAATGGCATTTTGGCTTCTAGTATGATATGAGTATTTGATATTAAGTGTTTGGCCATGTGACTTGTGACATATAAAAGTATTCTAGAGGCATGATTGAGATTATATTGTGAATGGATGCCTGTATATGCATTATGTGTGCATTTGAGAAAGAGAATATATATAAATTTCCGTCGTGCATGTTCTGACATATGGACAAAATAGAAACAAGACTTAGGTTGAATGAGGGAAGGAAATTGAAAAGAGAAAGCCCCCAATTTATAGTCGGTAACGTGGCTAGGAATAGATCTGTGTGTGATTTGGAAATGGAAAAAAATGAAGTTCGATGATCATGTATAGGAATGAGCTCAGTCCTAATAACGTCTATTTCCCTTGTGTGGTGTGATCTACCATAAATACCCGTTGGTATAAACGATCTATTGTGGAGTTGTCCACTGAAAATACTGTTGGGTATAAACTAAGTCTTTCCTATGTCAATGAAAAGAAAAAAATGCACTAATTGGCTTTCTATGGCCATGATGGAAACCAGGTCACTTTGAGATAAATTTACTATTTGACATATGTATCACCTATATCATATGAAATCCTTTAAGTAGATTTACTTACTATGTGTTCAAGCTTCTGGATATATGTACACGTCCTGATTGATTGTTAAAAGCTACCCACTTTGGAAGTATGATTTTGGAACCTTAAAATGAACCTTTAGAACATATTGCATGATCAGATTTTCTGAATAACCGGAAGTGGCTGGGGCGATGACGATAACATTATGATTGTGATTGGGGAGTTTCCCTAGTGAGAATTTTAAAATTCTCACCCCTATGGTTTGTGCTTCCATGTCGCCTCAGGTTAAGCTAGAGGACGATGATGCTGCTACGCAAAGGAATGTGGGACCGCAATAGTATAGTAGTTACTATTTTATTCTATTGTACTTAGTGGGATGGAAAATGTATGTAAATGTATTTGAGGAAAAACATGTACTAAAGCTCATAGAGGAGCTTCCTTTTGTATTTTAGCTATGTATTCAACGAATATGGTGTTTACTTGTAATATGTTTTAATAGAATTACGCTTAGTATTTTTCACACGTGAATCGAGCTTGCTATAGATAATTAAGAAAGGTCGCTAATTAATAAGTAACAACTCTAGAGTATGATAACATGGCTTAAGAATGGGGTTGTACTTGGGAGGATGTTATAGTAACCATAGCTCACTTTACTTTCATACTTAAGTAGTTTTTGATAGTCTCCCAAGCTAACTTTGACCAATAGCTCACTCTATTGTCACTTACAAGTAGTCTTTGCTTTGCCTCTTCAACTAAGCTAGTGACTAGTAGTTCACTCTACTTTCACACCCAAGTAGTCTTTGCTTAGCCACTCCAAGCTAACTCACAATGATCATGCCGGATAAGGTTACAAAGGATTGTGTTTTTGTTTTTCACTCAAACTAACAAACATTCAAGTTTATGTAGGATAAACAATATTAGATTTAGAAAACTTGAATGACTTCTTTCTATTTATTCTTTCTAGGAAGCATGATGTTAGCTAATAAGAATTTCTTGGGTGTTGATTTTAAGGTTTACTACCTCAAAAAAATCAGATCCTAAAATAAGACTGATGCTCTTTGGATTGTTGAAGCTGGAACAATGAGATTGTCCAATTTTATTAGCATAGCAAATGGATGAATGAGCCTTTGAAATTTTTACAAGAAGTTAATAACATATTTAAGTGTCATTGTGATTTTTCTTGAGTTGATTCAACCATTTGTTAGGGTTAAAAATTAGAGACCCTGGTTTGGGTATGGATAAGGGCCTTCAACCACTGAATTTGTATAATTTATTTCCAGAGTTAGAGAACTCCAATTACTATGAAAATTTTACAAAGTCTCTTAGACACATTGAAGTGTCATTGAGAATTTTTATAGCCTCTAAATTGATTGTTTGATGTGCAAATAAATTGTACTATGAACATGTGAAATCTGCCATTATGCTGAAAAGAACCAAAGACTTGAATTAATAATTTAATGGCATTTTGGTTCTAGTATGACATGAATACTTGATGTTACCTATTTGGCCATGTAACTTGTGACATATAAATGCATGCTAGAGGAAGTAAAAAGTGGTTTATGAGCATGATTGAGATTTTATTGTGAATGAAATGCCTTTATGTGCTTTATGCATGCATTTGGAAAAAAAAGAAATGTACAAAGTTTATCGTGCATGTTTGACATATGGACAAAAAAGAAACAAGACTTAGGTTGAATGAAAGGAAGGAAATAGAAAAGAGGACTTCCCCAAATTTATAGTAGGTAGACGTGCAGGCTAGGAATAGTCTGTTATGATTTGGAAATGGAAAAAAATGAAGTTCGATGATCACGTATAGGAATAAGCTAAATCCTGGTGAGCGTCTTTCCCTTGTATGTGTGATCCATACAAATACCATTTAGTATAAATTATTTATTGTGGAATTGTCCACGACAAATACCCGTTAGGTATAAACTAAGTCTTTCCTATGTCAATTAAAAGAGAAATGCACTGATTTGATTCCATGACCATAAGTGAAAAAGGTTACTTTGAGATAATTTCACCATTTGACATATGCATAATCATAGCATATGTAACCTTTTGATTAGAGTTACTTATTATGTGTTTGGGCTTCATGATGTATGTGTATTAAGTGAAGTGAGTGAATGCTAAAAGGAATCCACTTCGGAAGAATGGTTTTGAACTTTAAAATGAACTATTGATATATGTTACTCACATTTTCTTAATAAACTTGAAGTGGTTGGAAACGACAATGACATGGATTTTTAGTATATGTTCGGTGATCCCTATTGAAATTTTATAATTCTCAACCTATGTGTTTGTGTTCAGTGCATTATTCTAGGTTGATCATCTAACACCCTAACTCTTAACCTCATGCTCGAGTCGCATTCGGTTAGTTATTAGTTGTTACGCCTTTGTTTTAGATCTTGACTTACTTTTCTTTAAAATACGAGTAATAAAATACGACTAAATTTTTCTTTTTGAACTTAAGACTTAAAATGCGAGCCACATGTGCATGATACCAACTATTACATGTAAAACATAACAACCAAATAATAAACCATAGAATAATCACAACATAAATTATAGTAGTATATCATAATCATAACATAACAACGATGTCCTTATAAATATAAGGACACCTAGGGGTATCAATTACACCAAACAACTTTAACTAACGCAAAACAAAATGTTAACAAGGCTAGACTAGTCTTCATGCTTCCGCTGCCCTGATCTGACTAGATGACGTGATTCCTACACCGCGCCTCAAGGAAGATCACGAACATCCGCATCAATCCCGTCTGGAGACGACACGGAAGGAAAACAAAAGGGTGAGAATACTTATACAAGATTCTCAGAGGCTCCCCAACTTTAACACAAGTGTCATCGTCGTCGCCCCAAGCCACTTTGAGTTTCATTATGAAAGAGGTGTACATGCATAGGTTCAGTTTTAATTTCTCAAATCCTATTATCCGAAGTGGGTTTCTTTTAGCATGAGTCTTGATGGTATGAATGCAGCAGATATTTTATGTATGCATGGCAATGACATTCACATACTCAACATATATCACTTAATCATAAGCACCAATGGAACAACCATGAAACATATGCATGTGCGTCTTTTACTTTATCATAATTGAACTCTTCGAGTTCCTTTCTTAACTTTTTCCACCCTCATCATAGCCACCAAAATCCACCCAACATGCCACCCAGCGATTTTCACATAGCCACCAAAACTCCAAATACACCCATCGCCTAGGAATGAGCTCATCCTAACTAGCCGTCGCTAGATTTACACGGGAAAAAAGGGGGAATCATATCTCTTTCTTGGATCACCCTACAACCCTTAACTCGGGAAGTCATAATGGGATCATTTCCACTTTATCATATCTTGTATGGATGCAACATGAGCATACAACCATAGAACATCATATAACATATCCTCTATTCATATCTCATATTCTCATGCATTTTAAACATAGCATACCACATCATCATAGCAACATGCCACACATCCATACATTCTCATACTCATGGCATTTAAAACATTCACATACATCAAAACAATACTCACTCGATCTCATTCTCACATCACATCTATCTTAAGATATCTTATGCTTTGGCCCTCAGGCTTTAAACTTGTGTTCTAATTATCCTAACACCCATTATAGATCTTTATAACACCTAAGGGATCATTACCTATAATTCTCTCTAATATTTATGTTACTAACATATCCAAACAGCATTGCATCACTTAGGCAGAAATTATCATATGCTTACGGGGTCCTAGAATCTCCGTTTTGACCCTTTCTAAGTTCCGTCTTCGCCTAAGGCTCTATAATCAACTCCTAAACCAATTATGAGGGATTCCTACACATATCCACTAATTATAAACCATTTTTCTTAAGTCCAATTATGCTGGAACAGAATTTACATTTGTGCATCTAAGTGTTCTAGAATTCTCATTTTAAGTCCTTTCTAGTTACTTGTTCTTTCCTAACTTCCCTAAATCGTTCCTTGCTTCACTCAAACATAATTTTACACATTTTAACACCATAAAACAGAATTTATAGTGGCCAAACACCAAGGCAGAACCGAAAAACAAGCTCATATAATCACATAATCTCATGATTTAAAAGCATATAAGTTGCTAGTTTCTCTTGGAATCATTTTAGGAACTCAAAACTCTTTTAGAAACCAATTAATCTCATTAAAATCATATAAATATGGGTAGGTCAGTAGCTAAATTATTTAGCTCATAAATAGATTTAAAACATAAAACCTTGTTCATAAAGTTCTTTAAGTACACCTAAGCTTAGAAAAATTCCAAGACTTAGACTATGGGCACTTATGATTAGATGAACTCATCCAAGTCCATCATCATCATCACAAGGCCGAAATGGCATTCTTGAAATGCCTCCATTTTCTAAAACTTTATGTGATACTTGGGCAAGTCTTTGAGCTCTAGGATATTTAAGTGATGGCATAAACTTAAACATGCTATGCACTTATTTTACTCTTCATTAGAAAATAAAGTGAGAGCATAAAATAAATATGAGATGCAACCTCATTATTATCTTTAAAGATTAAGTGATGACTTGAAATATAAACATGAAATGCAAGCTTGGAAATTTAAACATGATAATGCAAGTTCATTTAGTTATTCTTGAGAGCTTAGTGATGGCATCAAAATAAACATGCTATGCAAGGCATAAACATAAACATGAATGCAACTCATTTTATCTTAACTAGAGCTCTTACAAGACTTTAGAGGAACATCATAACCTTAACCCAATATGTATCTTAACAACATAAAGTGAGCTTTAGAGTTCTTAGCACCAAGTCTTCAAAGAAGCCTTTGGTTTTGAACTTCATCATCAAGCTCAAGAAAATGGACACAAAACTCAACACTTTGTCTAAACAAAATACAAAGAACTAAGTCATATTCTTTATTTTATTGCTCATGGGCTTCAATCTAGAGTAAACTCTTAGAACGGCCGACCAACTTTAAGGTTGGCAAGGGTAAGCTTAGAGCTCTTTGAAAACATATGATTAATTTTCTTAACAAAACTTTTGTGATCTACTTAACATTTTTAACAAACTTTGTTCAAATAAAGGAAAGGAAACCGAAATCATAAAGAGAGGAAAGAAATGAAAAACCAAACTTGAGCAAGGAAAAGAAAGGAAAACAAAAGCATGTATGGTCCAAGACCAAGTTTTTAAGCTTTAGAGGTTTCTCACATGACAACAACAAGTCATTATCTTGAAACCTCATCATCAAGCTAAAGTTTTTCTCATGAAAAGGCTCCAAGGCCGAAAAGGAAAGAAAGAAGAAAAGAGTTTTGAAACCAAGAGAAAACTAGAACTTTTCTTGAAGAAAACAAGAAAACTTTGAAATAAAACCCCTACCTAAGAAGTCTTGAAAGAAATGGAAAGAAAGCTTGTGTTCTTGAAGGAATGAGAAGACAAAATCTTCTCTTGGAGGTGGAGGAGGATTCGGCAAAGAAGAACTCAAGGAAGATGATTTTTCCTTGAAAAAGCAAGCTTGGAAATGGAAAGTTTGGTGTTTGAGAAGTGGTTTGAGGTGGGGGAGTGGTGGTTCAAGGTTGTTTGTGGTGGTGGAAAGGTTTCTTTGATGGTGGAGGAAAAGAACAAGATGAAGAAAACTTGAGAGAAAAGAGAGAAAATGCAAGAAACTAAACTTGGCAAATGATCTAAAGTGTAACCAAGTTCTCTAAGGCTTGGTATTTATAGAAAATTGAAACAATGAGCTGCCAAAGGGGGAGGATGGCCGACGGTTTCAGGCCATGGGGAAGAGAAATATCTTCATAAGCTTGTCATTCAAAGGCATGGTTGGAGGTATGGCTAGGTATGGCAAGGCATGGCTTAAGGCATGGTCTTTGGAGTGAAACAAACTCAACATGTGACACAATTTGGGGCATGAATTCGGCCAGAATTTCAGCCAAGGGGAGGAGAAGAAATTGTTCATGTAATTGTGGTTTAATGATGTGTTTAGGTGTTTCTTTGATTAAGGTTTTGATTAGGAGTTTGTAAGAAAGTGTTTAGGTGAGGTAATGGTTAATTAAGGTTGTCAAGACTTGATTTAGGGGTGGTCTTGCTAGATTAACAATTTAAAATCATTCTTTAGTCAAATGAAGGTATGGGCACAATTCCTTAATTTAAGGAATTGGAGAGAAAACACTATTCAAGATTTCATGACTAGGAATCTTGAATCAAAAATGTAATTAGAGTTTAACCAAGCAATCTTAGGCTTAATTAACCTTAATAAATTATTTTGACTTTAGATTAATTATCGAAATAAATTAATCTTCGATTAAGCCTAATATTGCTTAGGTTTGCTTAATTACGTCATTAGGCTCACTGTACACTATCTAGGGGAAAATGGTAATTTTGCACTAAAACCCGAGACCTTCCAGGCCCATTAACATCAAACCCACTCAAAACATCATTTTTGAACCTCTTGGAAAGTTCGGGCTCAAACGCACTTTTACGCATAAAACACAATGGGGGTATTTTGGTCATTTTGAGCCAAAAGTTTAGAAACGAATTTTCACCTTTGATATCAAACATAACAGATATAATCCCTTCAAACATTGATTTGACCCATTTGGAGGAGGGTTTGGCTGTCCTGGAAATTTCAAGGTAAAAATGACCTTAGGGCATCGGTCATTTTACTCAGATCCAGAAAAAGTGAAGATATTAGGATTGCGAGAACTACAAGTGTAGCCAAGGAATCGGGTTGTAGGAGTTTAGTAGTTAGTGTTTTATTATCTTGTACTTAGTTTGAATCATATGTATGTAAATGAAATAAAGAATGTATCATATTAAAGCTCTTAGAAGAGCTTCGTTTTGTGCTTAAGTTATGTATTCAATAAATGTTATATTTCTTTGTTTATATATATTTCAATAAAATTTCGCTTAGTTATTACACACGTTAATTGAGCTTTCTATAGATATTTAAGAAAGGTCTGCTAATTAATAAGTAACAACTATTGAGTACAATGTCATGACTTAAGGGTGAGGTTGTGCCTCGGAGGATGTTAGAAGAGATGCTGTGGTTCTCATTGGACCAGAGCCCAAAGGCTCTTGGAGGCAATGGGCACTCCCATTGGAATGGGAGTTGTTCAAGGCCCATTTCTATGAGAAGTACTTCTAGAATCAATTTGGAACGCCAAGGACATCAAGTTCATGCAACTTGCTCAAGGAAGCATGATGATCGCTGGATCACCGCCAGATTTAAAGAGCTCATTAAATTTTCAAGGATGTATGAAGGCAATCCAAATGAGTATTTGAAATGTATAAGACACGAGTCAAGCTGAAGGTGAGCTTAATGTACGGTCGACATTTGGAAATTGAGTTTTCAACCCTAGTTAACAAATGCCACATCATTGAGGAAGGGACGAGGAAGTCCAGACGCAAGATCTTGAAAGCATCACCCAGAAGCGGCACCCCAAGGTCGCGGTTCAAGGAGATGACCCCGTTTCCATCTCATTAGAAGCCACAAGGGCCATGAAGGAATTTTTACCAAGGAAGGCTGAATAACAACAACCACCACACAACAACAACAACAATAAAGGGAAGGCACCACAAAAAAGCTCCAGGAGCACCTTGGAGTATCGCCCATCCCCTCGCTGCTCCAGTGTGGCAAGAATCATGGAAGCTTACCGTGCCAAGTTAGGAACATTAATGTTATTTCCGGTGCGGAAAGCCTGGGCACATTTCTCAAAGATGCACGGTGAGGAAGTCGCCAACCCTAAATCCAAGTCACAGCCAAGGAAGGGTCTTTCCTTCAATCGGAAGAACGACGAAGTCACAAAATCTAGTGGAGGTAAGTGTGAAATGTATGGTAAAAACTTGATTGTACTTTTTGATTCTGGCACCTCTCATTCTTTTATATCTCACTCTTGTGTTGAAGCCCTTAAATTGCATCTAGTAGAACTTCCTTTTGATCTCACTATTTCTACTCCAACTGGAAAACCTATTAGGACTTGTAAATGTTGTTTAGATTGTAGTTTTATCTTGAAAATAGACCTTTCATTCTAGATTTCATCTTCTTACCCATGCAAGGTTTAGATGCGATTCTTAACATGGATTCCTAAAGGCCAGCGGATCTATCTTAAGTGTTATGAGAAAACCATCACCTTTCTTCCCATTTCCCTGAACCTAGGAAACCCATAAAATTGTACATAAATACTGTAGAAATGAACATGTGTAACACCCACCAATTACCACATTTACTCGAGTATGGATATAGTAATTAGTAGAGTATTACCTTCATTAAGCTGGGATCTATACTAGTTGAAATAATCCAATGACACGAAATGCGCAAGTGCATATGCTATCATAACAAAATTTACATATAAGGGGTCCTAATGTAGAAGTCACTATATATATATATATACATCATAAGGGCAAGACTAACAAAATGACCCAGAAAAGTACAAGACTAAATGCGACGAGGCTAATCCCCCTACCTTGATACCTAACCTCTCAAACATCCTGACAAAACGGCATATGCACATATACAACAGAGCGGAAGGAAAACTAAAAGTCATCGTCTGTAGGTAGGTAGAGTTAACACTATCCTATGTCTATGTACAATGCATCGTCTCTAGCGGTCTCTACTCCTTCTGTGCAGGAAACCATTGGCCATCGAGCGATGACCTCTCCTCCACGGGGCACGGATCCTTCAAAGGATCTGAGTAGATGAGGAGGATGACGAAACGGGTGCGTCTCGGCTGTAAACGGGTGGAGCGAGGGGGATCTCAAACACTCCAGGATGGGCCATGTGAAGGGGCACACGTCATAAGGAAAAGGGGTCGAAGCTGGGGGCGGAGGAGGTACTGAAGGAGCAATCAAAGAACATATAGATCCGGAACTGGGAATAACCAACGGCGTACATAAAGTCCAATGCAAGATATTGCCACACCCATTGTGGCGAATAAGAAAAACACTAGGGACGCATTTCTAAAATATCCAATAAAATACATACAAGACAGGGGTGAGAATAATATAAAATTCTAGTAGGGTGGTTTCCCCCATATACAATATACAATAGGATAAACAACTCATGCATATATAGTATTCATATAAACACCTCACAGAAATCTTGAAAACCAATAAGGAGAACTAAGGATAGTATCGCAATAATCAATTGAGTAATAATATGCATAATCAGAAACTCCATTTCTCATGTCTTTCTCAATTTCCTCAACATAGGGAAGGCTTATCATCAGAGATATACATTACTATTCACAATTTCACAGGACCATAGACTGCTAGGACATGAGCTCATTCCTATTCGAGATCACCGAACTTCATTTTTTTCATTTAGGATCACTCAGGGTCTATGCCTAGCCGACACGTTCTCTCGACTCACAACTTTTCTAGGGAAGTCCTTCTTTTGCCTTCCCTCTAACTCTTTCTAAGCCTTGTTTTCTGTTTTCCCCATATGTCTCAAATATAGGTAGATATGCACATACTAACATAGAATTTCAGCCATTCACATCTCATTATTCTGGCAGAATTGAAGTTCTAGGTACAACAATTGGTTACCATACCAAACAACCATTCCACCCTTAAGGAAAATTTCACATGACACTTCAATGTGTCTAAAACAACCTGTAAAAATTTCAGGGCAATCAGAGTTATATAGCCACTTCCATAAAATAGGCAAATCTGGTGGTCAGAAGTCACAAATTCATGGTCCAGACTTGTGTTTTCAGAATATTTAACCCTAGAATTCGATGGAATCAAGGTACAAGAAAATTCACAGAGGTATTTCAACATGTTATTAGTCTTGTGTAAAAATTTCAGGAGCTATCTCAATCAATTGCTATGATTAAAAATTCGGGCAAGTTACTTCAGTCTCAACAATTTAGACAGCAACAGTTACAATTGGCCTTAATTTTTTGAGGCATCAAACCTTAAAATTAACCCAGGAAAATTCATGTATTTAGTTTAAGGGCTTAACTACAACATATAATTTTCATGGCTCATGAAACCACCCACAAATTTTCCAGAAAATTCATGAGAAATTCTGATTAGAGCAGAATTCATCCAGCAACCTAGTTCCAATTTCACTTGAGAGAAAACCCATTTAAAACCATCCAAACCCAACACAAAAATTCATACATCAATATCAATATGTTAACCATCAGAATCATCAAAATTTTCGGAATTAGGGCAAGCCAAAACAGAATTGAAAAATTCCACAAAAAGGGCAGCAGAAAACCCTACTCTTGAAGGTGCAGCAAGTCTCTATCTCTAGCTTGTTTTAAGTTGTGATTTCTTCACAACCAAAACTCCCCACACAACCTCAAACCCTCCTCTGATCACTGATGGATGTGCAAGAAGGATGGGGTTCTTGAAATTTCAATCGGTTATAATTGTAGAGGTGGAAGTGTAGATCAATTTTTGTGAAGGAAGATTGGGTTTTGATGATTCTAAGCTAGGGTTTTTGTGAGATGAACACAAGGTGAAGCTCTTGGCTATGGAGGACTTCCAAGCTCTGATTTCTCCTTGAAATGGCCGAATATGAGCATGGCTTGGTTAAGAAGATCAAGTGACTAGGCTTGTCATAAATGCAAGGCAAGATATTTGTAGAAAATCATGATGAATTTGGTGACTAGGCTATGATGGATGGCTAGGATTTGATCTTGGATTCCAAGATTGAATCCTAGCCTTCCACTTGTCTAATTTGGGATATTATTTAGTTGTAGTGATGGAAATGTCTTTCGTGTTAAAAACCACACAGGAAATCTTCCGACGGGTAAGACAATACCCGATCTAACCGATATTACCGAAATTTAATTCTAGGTATAAAATTATCGTTCCCACACATTCCTAAT
>JAMLFY010001446.1:0-13350 GCA_030441495.1 Dalbergia oliveri
TATACATTCTGTCAGAACCCTTAAAAGCTATAAGAATCAGATTTTATTATGTCTAGATAAGTGAAAATGATTCATAATTGGTTTAGTAATTAATTTTAGCATCAGGGAAAGCCGGTAACAAGAAAGGGTTAAAGATGCAACTTCTAGCACACTCTAAAGCCTTAAATATAACCTACTGCCTATGCTGTCCCATGTGGTTTAATAATGTACTTGAAGGTTATAATTAAGGGTAATAATGATAATGAATCCCTCAGATGCATAAGAAAGTAAGATAATGATTGAGGTTGCCTTTTTAAAGTTTGGTTGTTTAAGGGAGCTTTTTGGTGAGGATTTATGATGATGCCTCTTTGATGTTTGAAATGATAAGTCTATGAAGTAATTTGATGCTTATTAAGTATTTGATTTCATTGAATAACTTCATGGTTTGCATGTTATAGTTGTTGTTGCAAAGAATGAAGGTTGTTTATCATCCTGATATGATTATGAGAGTTGTATTATGATATAACATGCAAAGACTTAATGGTGACTTAAACTTATGAGGAAATGATCCTTTGGACCCATCAGACTATAGGTGGTGAAAAGGTGATTCTTGCCCCCTAACTGTTCTCTCAAAAGGGTAGAGTTGGATTTTAACTTATCAAAAGGGATAATATATGCTAGTGCGAACTCAGTAAGGTATAAGCTCATAACCTAGATTACTCCCAAAAGGGTGGAGTATAGGTGGCCCAGGAAAATGATGATGAAAGTAACTTTAAGTCACCTAAGAAACTAAGTAAATGCATTATGTGAATATGATGTTCTGCTATGCATAGTATTTATGAGATGATGATGAGAAATATGATGTTCTACTATGCATAGTATTATGAAATGATGATGAGGAATATGATGTGATTTTATGCATAACTATGTTATTATATATGAAAGGAAAAGTTCATTATAAACATGACATGCTAAGTTTATGATGACATTATAAGATGCATGATTAAACTGATGAACCTCGGTAAAGTATATTTTCAAACTTAATAAATCAATCTTAGCATACTCACTATTTCAGATAACCTCAGGTTCCTGAGACGATGATGATGACATATGCATATGAGGTGAGTACCCTACTGAGATTCTTTTATAAGTTTCTCACTCCCTCTTCTTTTCTTTCCATCTCATCTTCAGGAAGTGATGGTGATGTTTGTGATTCCTGTTGATGCTCTCACCTGGTAGATGTACTTGATCTGGTGAACTAGCTTATTATCCTTGAGGAATTGTATCGCTAAACTTTGTGCGTGAGCTTGCATATTTATCCTATCTCTGAAGTGTTATTAGTAGGTGTCTTTAATGGATATTTTTCCGCATACTATCTATGTTGTCGATTACCTACACCTAGCTTAACTCTATTGGTAGGCAAAATATCTATGTGTTAAGTAATTATGGATTTTATATGATGGAGCCAATGTGATGTGATGTGATGTATTTAAATTCTAATATGTCTTTTTATATTCTGCGAAAACGTCACGTTATGCGTCTCTCGCTTTCAATTATGTTTTAAAAAAAAAATGGCTCGTAATTTCACTAAGTATTTTCAAGATATGACTAAAAGAGCTAAAACAAAGAGTAAAGTCTAGTAATTAATCTAGATATAACCTAGGTGTATTGGGTTAATTATTAGGTGTTACAAAGGAATTGAATTGCAGTAGTTTAGTAGTTAGTGTTTTATTAGGTTATACTCAGGTATGTATATGTTTGTAAACGTAATAGAGAACATATATGTATTAAAGCTCATAGAAGAGCTTCCTTTTGTACTTAACTATGTTTCCAATAAATGCTGTGTTTCCTTGTTATATATTTTAATAGAATTATTGGAGCGTTATTACATGAATAAATCGAACTTGTTATAGATATGTAAGAAAGGTCCAACTAAGTTATAAGTAATAACTCTCAAGTCCGATGTCATGGCTTAAGAGACTGACGTTGGAACTTGTTATGTTACATGGGCGACATCATCTGTATGGTGTGCCAGCCAATTTTTATCATAAAAGCTTAAAGTAGATGGATGAAGTTTCTTAAGGATTACCAAAGTTCAACTTAAATTACCATCCGGGCAAACCAAATGTTATTGATACATTGAGCAGGAAATCTTTAAGTGTAGCATCTTTGATGATTAAAGATTGAGCTAGTGGATAGCTTTATGAAGCTTAGTTTAGGTATGTCTACTAACCCTTCGAGGAGTTGTGTTAGGTCAATAAAGGTAACAAGTGGTTCAAGGAATAGATTGTGGGCTGACAACATGGAGATCTAGAGTTTCAAGAGATTTTAAGATCGATTCATGTAAAGAAGTTGTCAGGATTTGCTCAAGACCATTGAAGTATATGGAGGTACGATGATAGATTATATGTGCTTTCAGTGGCAACTCAAAATGAGATCTTAAGGGTTCATAGTGTCAAATTCACCATACATGCCAAAACTAGTAAGATGTATGCGACTTAAGAAGATGTTTTGGTGGCCAGGGATGAAGAAAGAAAATAGTAGATCTTGTCAAGAACCGTTTGACTTGTCAAATGATTAAAATAGAGCATCAAAAGCTGTTTGGGACACTACAAACTTTAGAAATCCCCGAGTGGAAGTGGGAAATATCTCCATGGACTTCGTAAGAGGTTTGCCAAGGACATCATCAGGTCATGATGCTATATGGGTTATAGTGGATAGACTGACCAAGTCGCCCATTTCTTACCCATTAAAGCTAGCTATCATTTGGATAAGTTAGCTTCTTTATACATTCAGGAAATAGTGAGACTGGAACGTGTTTCCTTCTTTAACAATTTCCTATAAGGACCTAAGGTTTACTTTGATTTTTGGGGAGCTTTCCAAAAGGCCTTTGGAACCAAACTCGTTTTAGTATTGCCTATCACCCCAAAATGATGGACAAATAGAACACACTATACAGACCTTAGAAGATATGCTAAGGGCTTGCATATTGAATAGAAGGGGAGTTGGGACAAGTTACTTCCATTGGTTGAATTGCTTATAATAATAGTCATCACGCTAGTATTAGCATGGCTCCGTATAAAGCTTTGTATAGAGAAAATGTTAGTCCCCCTTATGTCTTGTTATTCGATACCACCAGCAAATTAGAAAATTAGGAGTATAATCCCCACTTGCAGAGAGTCGTCAAAAGAGTTATGCGATACTTGAGGAAACCTTTAGAGTTTTACAAGGGAGAACATGTACTCCTGAAGATTACTCCCACTACTAGTGTACGTAGAACTTTGAGAGTTAAAAAGCTATCACCCAAATTCATAGGTCCTTTTCAAATTCTTCGATGAATTGGGTTAGTTGCCTACCTAAGCAAGCCTTACCCTACATATATCCAACCTTCATAATGTCTTTCATGCATCTCAACTAGAAAATATCACCGTATTTGAACCATGTTATAAAACCCGAATCTATACAGCGAGGGATGACTTGACTTTTCAAGCACCTCCCATTTGGATCGTTGATAGGAAACCAAGCAGCATAGAAATAAATCTAACTAGTGAAAGTGGCTTGGGGTGGACCGGGAAGTGAAGAGTACACATGGGAATTGGAATCAAACATGAAGAAGGATCATCTATAGTTGTTTTTAGGTATGAAATTCCGAGGACAAAATTTTTTAAGGTGGGTGGTAATGTAACACTCTGGAGTTAATAAGAAATTAATTGCCTTATTCATAAGAGTTTCAATATTCTAATAGACATAGTGATGATTAGGATGACCTACATCCTCCCAAGTACAACCTCATCCTTAAGTCATGACATCATACTTGAGAGTTGTTACTTATTAATTAGCGGACCTTTCTTAATATCAGTAAGCTCGATTAACATGTGCAATAACTAAGTGAAATTCTATTAAAATATATAACAAAGAAATACAACATTTATTGAATATATAGCTAAGTACAAAAGGAAGCTTTTCTAAGAGCTTTATACAATACGTTCTCTATTTCATTTACATACATATAACTCCAATTAAGTATAGTAAAGTAAAAATATCAACTACTAAACTACTGCAATCCCATATTCTTTTACTTAGCAACCTCATCGTTTCTCCCTAAATCAACTTGGAGGCGACAAACACAAAAACACATAGGGTTGAAAATTATACAATTCTCAGGAGGGGCTCCCCCTAGTTACACACTCATAATGTCATCATCATCATACTTAGCTCACTCTTCCGTTATTAAGAAATGTGATCATACAATACATATTAAAGATTCATCTTAAAGTTCTAAAATCATCCCTCAAGTGGGTAGCTTCTAACAATCACTAGTACACATATATCATAAATTCAACAAATAGTAAATCATCTTAGGCATAATTCAAATAAGATGGGTATGCATATAATACATGCAGTGAACTATCCTCAAAGTCATGATGTTTCACTTATGGCCATAGAAATCAAATTAGTGCATTTTTCTCTTTTTATTCGACATAGGAAAGATTTAGTTTATACCCAATGGGTATTAGCCGTGGACAACTCCACAATAGATAGTTTATACCAAATGGAATTTATAGTGGATTACACCACAAAGGGAACAGCACGCCTATCAGGATTAGCCATTCCTATAAGTGATCATAAAACTTCATTTTTTTCCATTGTCGAATCTCACATAGACCATTCCTAGCCGATATGTCTATCAACTCAAATATCTTTGGGGAAGTTCCTCTTTTTGCCTTCCCCTATATATATTAAGGAAGTTCCTCTTTTTGCCTTCCTCTCATTCAACTTAAAGCTTCTTTTTGTTTTGTCCATATGTTAGAATATGCACGATTAAAATTATACATTCTCTTTTTTAACTATTTCTAACCTTAACCCTCCCTTCTAGCTTGACAGTTCCCTGCCCTCACCCGGATTTCCTTGTCTTGCAAATCTGCTCGTGAGGCCTACAAGATCATACATTGACCTCAGCCCAAATTTTTTCTTTGACAAGTCCATTTGGCTTATCCTTATCATTGTTAAACCTTTAGATTTTTGAAATTACGATAATAAAGCTCAAATTAATTTTTAAATAATTTTTTTAGGGTGTTACAACGACCAATGGACGAGGAGACAAAAAAAGCATGAATAGTGATTTTGTAGGCCTATGGGCCGTCCTGCCAAAACCCTAAATTCGGGACCAGGAGATGTCCGTAGAGAAACATAGGGATAAAGTTAGAAATAGTTGCAAATGAAGATTGTATACCTGGAATTTAATTTTGGGCAATGTCTGATTACCCGGAAGCATGTGTTTCACCGTTTGATAAAATTTCGGTGTGCGATTTCTAATGTCGAAAAATAGTTTAATCATTATAAAAGGAAAATGTATATCCTTTTAAACTTAGTGTAAGGCTAAATCTTGATTTACAAGATTAAATCCAAGCATCCATCTTTTTCTTTTTCTTAAAAGAATTATGCATTTATATTACATAATATTATAAAGTCTAAGTTAAGATAAATACAAGGCAAGAAAATTATCTCTCCATCATAAATGTAACATCCTCCCAAGTACAACCCCATTCTTAAGCTATGTAATATCATAGAGATGTTACTTGTTAATTAATGGACCTCTCTTAATTATCTTATACAAGCTCAATTCACGTACGAGAATAACTAAGTGGAATTCTATTAAAACATCTTACAAGTAAACATCAAGTTTATTAAACATACAGCTAAAAATACATAAGGAAGCTCCTCTATGAGCTTTAGTACATATCCGTCTTCTAATACATTTACATACATACTCATTTCACTAAGTAGGAGTAATAAAACAGGAACTGCCACACTGACAGGCAATCTACACTCCTTTGACAGCAGGATCCCTATCCTTGGCTGAAACCTAGGACATCTAAAACAAACACATAGGGGTGAGAATATTATAAAATTCTAGGAGGTAGTTTCCCCCATATACTATATAGGAGGCATAAGCAATTCATGCATATACAATATTCATACAAAATCATACACAGAGAAATCTTGAAACCGTAGGCCGGGAACTAAGGATAATATCACCATAATCGATCGAGTAATAATATGTACAATCAGAAACTCCATTCCTCATCTTTCTCAAATTTCTCAACATAGGGAAGGCTTATTCTCATAGAGAGATACATTCACACACTTCACAATTTCAGAGAGGACCATAGACTGCCAAGGACATTAGCTCATTCCCATCCGAGAATCACGTAACTTCATTTTTTTTCATTTTCGTATCACTCATAGGTCTATGCCTAGCCGAGACGTCTATCGACTCAATACTTTCTTAGGAAGTTTTCTTTTGCCTTCCCTTTCAGTTCTTTCTAAGTCTTGTTTCTGCTTTTCCATATGTTTCAAACATACACAGGAAGATATGCACATACTATCATAGAATTTTAGCCATTCCACATCTCATTATCCTGGCAGAAATTGATGTTCTAGGCACAACAATTTGTTACCATACCAAACAACCATTCCACCCTTAAGGAAAATTTCACATGACACTTCAATGTGTCTAAAACAACCTGTAAAAATTTCATTGCAATCAGAGTTATATAAACACTTCAATAAATAGGCAATTCTGTGGCGAGAATACAAATCATAGTCCGAGACTTGTGTCTCAATATTTAGCCCTAGAATTCGATGGAATCATGGTACAAGAAAATCAGCGGCTATTTTAACATGTTATTAGTCTTGTGTAAAAATTTCAGGAGCTATCTCAATCAATTGCTCTCTGATAAAAATTTGGGCAAGTTTGTTACTTCAGTCTCAACAATACAGCAGCAGTTACAATTTGGTTCTCGAATTTTTTTGAGGCATCAAACCTTAGAATTAACCCCAAAAATTCGTGTATTTAGTTTAAGGGGTTTAACTACAACATAGTAATTTTCATGGCTCATGAAACCACCCACAAAATTTCCAGAAAATTCATAAAAATTCTGTTATAGAACAGGAATCAATCCAGGAACCTAGTTCCAATTTCACTTTAGAGAAAACCCATTTTAAAACCATCCAAACACAACACAAAAATTCATACATCAATGTCAATATGTTAACCATCAGTATCATCAAAATTTTTGGAATTAGGCAAGCCAAAGAGAATTGAAAAAATTCACAAGAAAGAAAGGAGAAAACCCTACTCTTGAAGGCTAGTCTCTCTTTTGTCTCTAGCTTGCTCCAAGATGAGAGTCCTTCACTCCAAGACTCCCAAAACACCTTCAAACCTCTGATCAGTGATGGGGATGAGGTGAATATGATGAGGTTTTGAAATTTTAAAATTGGTTAGATGTTTGGAGTTTGAAGGTGTAGAACAAGTTTAGTGAAGAACTTTTGATCATCCAACAACTCGAAGCTCTGAGTTTTTGGGCTTGGAACTCAGAACAAGCTCAAGGATAAAATGGTGGCTGTTCTCTCTGCTCGTACCACGAAATTGTTTTGCTTGGAGGAGAAGAATTTGCGACTAGGCTTGCTTAATAAATGACATGAAGATATTTAACAAGAAATGATCATTTTAGGTGACAAGACAATGATGGATGGCTAGGATTTGATCTTGCATTCCAAGATTAAATCTTGGCCTTCCACATGTCTTGATTAGGTGGGTATCATCCATTTGTGGTAATGAAAGTATCTTTCTGCAATTGAAACTGGCATATCAAAATCTTGAATCAACCCCCGTACCCAATCTAACCGATATTATTCGAAATTAATTTAAGTATAAATTATTATTCCCACCTATTTCTAACCTTATTCCCATATTTTCCTAATTTTGGGCATCTCCGTTTCTGAATCCAGGGTTTTGGCTGTCCGCAAGCCTGCGGGGCCCAAAAATAGTTTTCATTATAAAAGGATAATGTATATCCTTTTAAACTTAGTGTAAGGCTAAATCTTATCAAGCCCAACCTTATATTTCTTAAATTACGAGAATAAAGCATAATATTAATTTCTAAGTAAGTTAAATACAAGGCAACAACGTTATCTCTCCATCATAAACATTTCGGCCAAGTGAGAAGAACCAACCTCCATTTTAATTTTCTCAAGAGCTCAAAACTTGTTTCAAACCTCAAAATTCCTAGCCTAGTCTTGCCAAAATCACAAACTCCTTTCACTAAACTTACTCCCCTCCTCAATATCTACCAAACTAACCGATTGAAATTTCAATTCCTCATCATTCATCACCTTGATACATCATACCTCACTGCTTAAGGAAGGTTTTGGGGTTAGTTTTGGGCTTTGAAGTGAAGGGAATCAATCTTGAGCATCCTTGGAGCCAAGATCCATTAGTCTTTAAAAGTGGGGGTTTTTGTGTCTTGTTTGATGCGTTTATGTTTTCTTGCAATTTTCATTAGTTAAATTTGATATTCTTGGTTCTAAGCCATGATTACACATAGATATAGGTGTATTTATATTGGTGGATTGTCTTGGTGTTGTGGGAAAATCATTTTTATCAAAAAGAATGTTGAACCATGTTGCTGGATTTTCGATTTTGGTAATAGGCATAGATTTATCACTATTTTCTGATTCATTTGTAGGTATCTTTTATAAGCTAGAAAAATTATATATGGAAGCTAACATCCTAAGGCAACTCCATGATTTTTCTTGGGTCATGTTAAAGACTTTTACTTCTTTAAAAAAATCAAGAACCGAAACTATGTACGTGCTCCTAAATTGTTGGAATTGAAGTTGAAAATATTGCTAATTTTATTACCATAGCAAATGATTGAACTATTACTTGACATTTTTACAAGGTGTTGAGGATATCTTGAAGTTTAACCCTAAATTTTTGTAGATTTGATATATTCATTTGATAGGGTAATAAAATAGGGAACTGTGGCTGTGGTTGTAATTAGGGGTTTCTGACTTACGAATTTGTAGAATTTTGTTAGCATAGTTAGAGAATGATTTTTGGTCTGAAATTTTTACAGAACCTTGTGGATATATTGAGGTGTTATAGAGAATTTTTATAACCTTTTAATTAGTTATTTGATAAGAAAAATAAATTTTGCTATTTAAGTGAAAAATCTGCCAAGGTGTTAGAAAATGAACAAAAGTATTGCATTGATGAGATAATGTCCTTTAATTCAAATATGATGAGTATAAATGCATGCTTTACACTTTAAAGATTGGTTTATGAGAAATGAATGAGGATCCCTTGTGTTTGGTTGTCTATATTTGATTAATACATAAATGTGACAAAAGGGAATGGAAAGGGTAGTCAAAGACTACTTGCAACGTGACAGTAAAGTTGGTTTCCTGGTCACAGTTTAGCTTAGAGGCTAGTTAAAGACTACTCGGTTTAGCTTGGAAATGTTGGTCAAAGAATACTCGGTTCAGCTTGAAGAGGCTGGTGAATAACTACTTGGTTTGTGACAGGAGGGGTTGTTTCCTGATCACTGGTGAGAGCTTGTGAAGGCTATTGTAAAGACTATTCAGTTTCTTTCTCAGTTTGAGAAGGTGTTAGTGAAACTCAATGTGGTTGAGAATTGGATATTGAAGTTGGCCGAACCAATAAAAATATCTGTGTAATATCTTCTTCTCTCTTATCTCCTGTTACTTTTGCTACTCTGTGTATAGTTGTTTATTTTTGCTTAAAGTTTATCGTTTTAGCAGTTTTGTTACTAATGCTGTTTATAGAAAGTATTTTTCTAAAATCTCTAACTTTGTTTCCTGTACTTCAAGCTTATAGCTTGATAGTATCTTGTTAAAGTTTTCAGAAGTTAGAAAGAAGATAAAAAGAAGTGAAGCACGATTCAACTCCCCTTCATGTGCGCTTTTCTACCTACAAGTGGCATAAGAGCTTGGCTTCTAAGGGGTAGAGCACTCTAACAATTGCTAAGGACAAAGATCGAACGGACAAATGGCTTGGAATATTCATATAGCAGAAGGACACTATTAATAGACCGTTATTCTTTGATGGTGGAGATTATACTTACTGGAGAGACCAAATAGAGTTGTTCATAAAATACACAAGCCTTGACTTATGGGATATTACTCAGGGAGGTGATAATGTTCCAACTAAAGAGATACTAGGAACCAATGATGCACCTTAAACATCAAAAGAAGTCCCAGGAGTAGGTGGACAGAGCAACACAAAGAGAGAGTTCAACTAAACTTTGAAGTTAAATACCTTGACGTGTGCACTAAGAAGGCTAAATATAACAAAATCATTGCTTGTGACACAACAAAGGAGATATGGGATAGATTGCATATGTTGTATGAAGGTATTGATCAAGTTAAAGAAACAAAGATCAGTATGCTGGTTCATTAATATGAGATGTTCAAAATGATAGATCAGGAAAATATTGATGAAATGACCACAAGGTTTATGCACATCATAAACCAGTTAAAGGGCCATGGCAAAAGATACTCTAACTTAGAAATGGTTAGAAAAATCTTGAGAAGCCTCATTGCCAAATGGCTACCTAAGGTCACAGCCATTATAGAGGCTAAAGACCTTCAAACTCTCAATCTAGATGTACTCATTGGGTCCCTTAAAACTCATGAGGTTGTGCTCTCTGAAATGCATGGTGAATCCATCAAGAAGAGCAAGTCCATGGCCTTAAAGTCATCTCATTAGAAGCTAAGTAAGGCTAAGGCAATGAAAGTTGCTGATCTTTGACGAAGAGGAAGAATTTGATAATAAGATAGAAGAAGAATATGGAGACAAGCTCTCCATGCTAGTGAGGAAGATGTCCAAAGCCTGGAAGGGCAGAATAAAGAGAAGAAAGGACATCAACCTAGAAAGGACAAAAAGGAAAGGTGAAGCTAGAAAATGTCACCTGCTACAATTGTGGGAGAAGGGACACTTCAAACCAGAATGTCCTAAACTCAAGGGTTTACAAAAGAAATTCATGCCTAAGAAGAAAGGCATGCTGGCCATTGGAGTGGATTAGAGGAGGTAAATAAAGGATTAGAAGATTAAGAAGAACTAGACATTACAAACCTATGCTTCATGGTTGATAATTCATCAAAAGGTGAACCTGAGGTAAATAACTCTAACTATGATCATTCCTATGATGAAGTTCTAGCCTGTATGAAGAGTTGCTTGAAGACTCTTAAACTCTTTCCTCTGACATCTCAACTTGAAGAAGAAACATTAAAAAATTGTTTTTGAATTGGAAATGGCCAAAACTGAAGCTGAGACTCTAAGGCTTGAAAAAGAAGAATTAAAAGGAGAAAACAGAGTTTTAAATACAAAACCGAATGCCTTAGAATCTAAAGTCTCGAGTAAAAATGCAAACACTCAGAAAATCATTTCTAAGCTGTAGAGAACTTCAAAGCTTCTTAAATATGACCTTGGGAAAATGGTAAATAGCTCAAAGAATCTTGATCTAATGCTTAGAGGTCAGAGGCCATATTTTCAAAGGATTGGGTTGGATATGAAGAGAAAATAAATGAGAAAGGAAAGCTAGCTCAACTTAAGAAAGTAAAGAACAAGGCTTCTTGTACTTTCTGCTTTAAGATGGGACATCCACCTGATAAATGCTTCATGAGGAAGAAGTTTGTCAAAAAAGTTGAAAACCTTCCTCCCAAAAGACTAACCTAAGAGGACCTAAAAAAGTGTAGGTACCTAAAATAAAAACTGTATTTGTTGTAGGTTTTCTTGAGAATGCATGTGGAACCTGACAACAAGTGGTACATGGACAATGGCTGTTCTAAGCACATGTCCAGATCTAGAAGATGGTTCAAGAATCTAAACCCAAAAATTCTAAATCAGTTAAGTTTCTGATGAAGGTAAGGCCAAGGTCACAGGCACATGAAATATTGGTAAGGATTATTCTCACCAAATTTCTATGTGCTGTTTGTTAGTGGTCTAGCTCATAACTTGTTATGTATCAGCCAGTTTTGTGACCAAGGCTTTAATGTTATTTTTAATACTCATGCATGCAAGATAGTAAGTCCCACTTTTGGACAAGTTATTTTGTTTGGTAAGAGGCTTGATAACACGTATGTGTTTTTCTTGGATAACCTACAAGATCAATATATAAAATGTCTTGTATCCTTCATAGATGAAAAGTAGTTGTGGCATATGAAGCTTGGGCATGCTCATATGAAGCTTATTTCTAAGCTTTCTCAAAAGAGCTAGTTAAAGGCCTACCGAAGATCAAATTTGACAAAGATTCAACTTGTGATTTTTGTGAAAAGGGTAAGCAAACCAAAGCTTCTTTCCATAACAAACATATGGTTTCAACCGCTAGACCACTTGAGCTTTTACATATAGATGTCTTTGGACCAACCAAGACTACAAGTCTTGCCAGCAAGAGATATTGCCTTGTCATAGTGGATGACTACTCTAGATCTACCTAGGTTATCTTCCTAGCTTCCAAGGATGAGGTGGTCGACAGCTTCAAAGTGTTTGCAAAATGTGTTTGCATAGAAAAAGATTCTCAAATAATCTCTATCAGATTCTGATCATGGAGGAGAATTTGAAAATCATATTTTCATAGAGTTTTGTAAAAAACATGGCATCCTTCACCGAGTTTCTGTGCCTAGAACTCCCAAGCAAAATATGGTTACTTAAAGTAAAAATAGAAGCTTGCAAGAGTGATAAACACTCTTTTTGTAAATATTTTCCCTTTTTACACTTAGTACTTTTGCATTCTTTTTATTTTAATTTTCATAAGTTTTGTTAGTTTTTAAATCTTTCCCTCTCTGCGCTCAATTTTGCTTTGTGACTTTTACTCAGTGACTTTTGCACAATTTTGATTTTTATCTCTTACGATACCTCTTTGTCCTATAGAGTGGGTCGTGGTCATCTGAAGAGTCTTCTTGAGAGTGCATTGTGGAGTAGAGCTTGGAGCAAGTGGAAGAAAAGAGAGAGCTAGATGGAAGAATTCTACCCAACAACCTCGCTGATCTAACATTTACGCTGCAGCTAGCATGGAAAACGAGCTAGGCCAAAAATGAAGGCTTCACAGTGAACATAAGTCGCTGAGCGAGCATGAAAAGTGGCACCGATGGAGATTTTCAAGTCAGTTCATTGCATGAACATCGGTCAACCCAGTGAGCATTGAGGGATCGAACCTGAGAGTTTAATTTTGTAATTTTGACCTACTTAGGCCTCTTTTAGTAAATTTGATGATGATGTAAGGCTCTCTAGCATGAAACCCGAGGATTCTTTGCCAAATTAGGAAAGAGACCTAGGTTTAAAGCTCCCCTCTTCTTTCTCCCTTATCTTCCTCTTCTTCATCAAGAACACTTGATACTCATAGTTAGAGCTACTTTTATGCAGATTTCCATTTCTGATTTCCTTAACTCTCTTCATTTTCTGGTTGTAACCTCCTTCACGGAGGAGTAGTGCTCCTACTAGCTCAAGGGATTCAAGAACTAGGGTTGTGTTTTGAAACATTGTTGATTTTAATGCAAAGGCTT
>JAMLFY010001447.1:0-13345 GCA_030441495.1 Dalbergia oliveri
TTTCTGAAGACGAGATGGAAAGAAAAGAAAGGAGTGAGAAACTTATAAAAGAATCTCGTAATACTCACCTCATATGTATTGTGTCATCATCATCGTCCCTAGGAACCTCGGGTTTCATTATGAAAATGTGAGCATGCTAAGATTCATTTAATTAGTTTGGAAATATACTTACCAAGGTCATGCATTTTAATCATGCGTCTTATAATGCATCATAAACTTAGCATGTCATGTTTATAATGAACTTTTCCTTTCATATATAATAACATAGTTATGCATAAAATCACATCATATTCCTCATCATCATTTCATAAGTACTATGCATAGCAAAACATCATATTCACATAATGCATTTACTTAGTTTCTTAGGTGACTTAAAGTTACTTTCATCATCATTTCCTGGGCCACCCTATGCTCTCACCCTTTTGGGAGTAATCAGGTTATAGCTCATACCAGCTAGTCGTACTAGCACATACTCTAGCTAGTAAGTGGACCTGTCTTACCTTTTGAGAGAATGGACTAGGGGGCAAGAATCACCTTTTCACCGCCTATAGTTGACGGGTCCAAAGGATCATTTTCTCAGGATCACCTTTCACCACCTATAGTCTGAATGGGTCCAAAGGATCATTCCTCATATATTTTTAGTCACCTTTAAGTCTTTGCATGTTATATTAATACAATTCTCAATTCATAATCATTTATAACATTTTCTCGTTTATAGTCTTATTCTGGAATAATATATATCCATATTAATCATGCATCCGAAGATTCCAAGAAAGAAAGAGTGGGTCACAAATGGACACGCTTAAATACCAAGTCTTTCCACCAGAACCTTTCCAAATTACACTTTTAGGTAATATACTTCTTCAGCAACTAGGTAAATTTTTAAATAACAAAGAATATTCATTATTTCATGCATAAGCATTCTCATTGTTTGCAACAACAACTATAACATGCAACCATGAAATCATTCAATGAAATCAAATACTTAATAAGCATCATCATAAATCTTACTTCCTGAAAAGTTTATTAAATAATTGAAACTCTCAATTAAGGTAACCTCAATTATCAAACTAATTAATTATGCATGTAAGGGATTCATCCATCATTACCATTAATCATAAGCCTTAAGAACATTATTAAACCATATGAGGCGGCATGGCAGTAAATCATAGTTAAAGCTTCCGTTCTTATGTAGCTCATTAACCTAACATGCATAGAATTATTCCTTATCAATAAACATAATTACACAATTCAAACATATCAAATCATCATCATTTATTGGTACTAATCTAATATCAACAAAATAATGAACCTCATATAATTGTATAAAATCACATTTTAATGAACATAAAATGTTAGTTTCCCGTAGAATCCTTGCAAAGCTTTAAAACTCTTTTAGAAACTAATTCTTTTGCTAAACTTGAAAGAATCTTCATAATTAAATTCTCACTTAAGATAAAAGGAGCAAGTCTTGAGCTTAAGAGATTTATTTGATATCTAGAATCATAAACATGCTATGCAACCTTATTTTAATCTTGTCATTATAAGGTGATAACTTGGAATTATAAACATGATATGCAAATCCATTTCTTTATCTTTAAGATTTAAGGTGATAACTTGAAAGTTAAACATGATGCAAGAGCTTGAAATATAAACATGATGCAAGAAACTGGAGCGCGTAGTTGGCAGGGACAAGTGGAGGGAGAAAAGAATCTTAAGAAACGAACGGCGGTAGTCCGCACTAGGACCGGTGAAGGGAGAAGAGAATTATTACATCTTTTTAAGCTCCAATCTCAAGACTTCTTAAAGAATTAATTCTTTAACTCCAATAATCTTATTTCTTTGCTTGTGATTACTTGGGCAAGTCTTTGAGCTAGGATCTTTAGGTGATGACATAAAATAAACATGTCATGCATTGATTTTTAGCCATTATAAAATAAAGTGAGAGCATAAAATAAATATGAGATGCAATTCTTTATTATCTTTGAAAGATTAAGTGACAACTTGAACATAAACATGAAATGCAAGCTTGGAAATTTAAACATGAATATGCAAGTTCATTTATTCATTCTTGAGAATTTAGTGATGACATAGAAAGTAAACATGGTTATGCAAGCATAAACTTAAACATGGATGCAAGTTCATTTTATTTCTTTACTAGAGCTCCTCCAAGACTTTAGAGAAATATAAATTCAACCCAATATATCTTAGCAAGACAAAGTGAAAAATACATCTTTCAAGTTCTAAACTCAAGATCATAAAAACATCATAAAAATATTATTCTTTAAAGTTTTGCATCAAGTGGAACTTTCAAGCTTTAGAGGCCTAACTTGTGATGGATTCACAACCCACCTCAAGGTCCTCATCATCAAGCCATCATCTTAGTCCCACCTAGGCCATATGGCTGAATTGTTCAAAGAAAAGGAAGAAGAAAACCAAATGGAAAAACTAGAGAAAATCCATGAAATCATCATTTTGAACCAAGAACAACACTTAGCAAAGCATAGAAATAAACTTAAAACAACTCCCTACCTAATCTGATTTGAAGGAAAGGAAGAGAACTTGGTTTCTTGAGTGAAATGAAATATTCTTTGAAAACTTGAAGAAAGAATTCAGCCAAGAGGAGGAGGAAATGAGAGCTTTTGGTGCTCCTAAAACTAGAATTTGTGTAAGTTATGAACTAAGCATCTAAACTATCTTCAAGCATGCCTATTTATAGAGATTTTGCAGCTCATAAATGGACAAAGGAAGGAAAGAAATCTGACCAAAAATTAGAGGAAAAAAATAAGGAAGAAAATCATTTTGTTTGGTGGCTTAAAACATGGAATCATGTTTCCATGTTTTCATGATTCTTTGTTTTCATTCTTTGGATTTTTGTGTAATAATTTTCTGACTTATTACTCAATAATTTCGTGCATTACAGCCTTGTGGAAGAGGATTTTGTGTGTTCCATGTATTTTTTAGGTGTAGGCAAGGTATTCATGCAATTTAGAGAATTTACGGTTAAGGGTTTAAGTGAATTACTAAGCAATTTGGGTGTTTTAAGCAATTTTAGGTTCTAATCAATCTAAATAAATAATTTTGACTCTAGATTAATAATTAGAATTTAATAAGCTTTAATTTGAGCCTAATATTGCTTAGGTTTCGTTAGCAAATCAAAAATCTCAAAATTTGTAAAACTTGCACAAAGGGCAGGCAAAACGGTCATTTTACTTAAAAATTGCCCGAGGCCCGAGCTTAACCAATGGTTAATCATGGCTTAAAAACACCTTTTAACACATTTTAGTGAGGTTCGGGCTAGTCGGCACGCAATACGGAGTTAAAACGCCGCAGGGCGTTTTGGTCATTTGCGTCGGAGCTCAAAATTAGGATCTTCTCCTCTATTAACACACATAACACAAACAATCCCTTATTAACATCAAAACATCCCCTTGAGGATGGGTGGGGCCCACGATCCTCATTTTCTGAGTAAAATAACCTCAGGGCATTTTGGTCATTTTACACGTCCAGAAATTGGGGTTTGCAATACTTGCAGAATTGCTCCTAACTTCTCTTCTAACGTTATATTCCTTTATTAAGGATTGTTTGGTCTCAAATTTTATATAATATTACCTACGGTAATTCGGTAATTCCTAATGACAGTAAAAATTACAGTAAAAATTGGGGCGTACATTACTCCCCTCCTTAAAAAGAATTTCGCCCTCGAAATTCGTTCCTGAGAATAGCTCGGAGTATTGTGCTTGCATGTCTGATTCCAGTTCCCATGTAAATTCTTCGTTTCACCTCGTCCCCATGCTACTTTGACTAGGGGTACAACCTTGTTTCTTAATTGCTTAACTTCTCGGTCAACGATTCTCGTGGGTGGTAAGTTAAACGTTAGGTCATCTCTTAATTGTACATGTTCTGGCTCTAGTACATGACTTGGGTCAGAATGATATTTCCTAACTGGGAGACATGGAAAACATCATGAAGGTTGGACAGACTCGGGGGTAGGCTATACGGTAGGCTCAGATCCTATTTTGCTAAGGATAAAGGACCAAGAAATCTGGGCTCAATTTCTTTACTTTCATTGCTCGGCCTATGCCTTATGGTGGGGTGATTCTTAGGAACACATGGTCCCCTTCTTGAAAATCTAGCGTTTTCGCCGCTGTCGCATAGTTTTCTTGTCGACTTTGAGCAGGTAAATCTTATCCCTAATCTTCTTGATTTGTTCCGTCGTTTCCCTCACAATATCCGGTCCAAGTAGACTTTGCTCTCCGGGCTCATACCAACATAGAGGTGATTGACACTTCAATTCCATAGAGGGCCTGTATGGTGCCATACGATACTTGCATGATAATGTTGTTATATGCAAATTCAATAATGGTACTTATCCCAACTCCCTTTGATCTAAAACACATGCCCTCAACATGTCCTCCAAAGTTTGGATAGTTCTTTGATTGACCGTCCGTTTGGGGTGATAACGTGAGACTCCAACTTTGAACCAAACGCCTTCTGAAAAGCTCCCCAAAATCGTGACGTAAATCAGAATCCCGAACAGAGATTATCGTGACGTCTCATGTAATCTTACTATCTCCTGAATATATAATTGTGCTAACCTATCCAAGGAATAAGTCACCTTAATAGGTAAAAAGTGGGCTGACTAGTCACCGATCCACTATTACCCAAATGGCGTCATGATTCGCTTGGGTCCTCGGACATAGATTACAAAATCCATGGAGATACTATCCCACTTCCACTCGGGGATTGATAGGGGTTGCAACATTCCAGAGGGTCTTTGGTGCTCAATCTTCACCTTTTGACATACCAAGCATTTATTCACCCATGTGCACACATCCTTTTTCAATCCAGGCCACCAACATCTTCCTCAAATCTTGATACATCTTGGTGGCACCAGGATGGAGGGTGAAATGACTCTTATGGGCTTCCTCCAAAATATCCTTTCGAGGTCACCACTAGCAGGTACACATATACGACCTTCAAACCTCCATAAACTATCATTCCCTTGGTAAAACCTTTCAACTCTCAGCTCTTCCTCCTCTAAGGTCTCTTGAAATTATCTGTATCTTCCTTTGGGCTTGAGCAATTCTTTCCTTGAATTCACTCGTCACACTGGTGACAAGCTCTTATGCCCTTAGTGGTCAAGGTCATTCCTAGGTTTAGGTCTCTAAACCTCAATTAACTCAACCTCCTTCACCATCAAGGGACACTTGTAAGGATTTCCTACAGGGCAAGCTACAACATTAGCTTTACCTGGATGATAGTTTAACCCGAAATCATAATCTTTTAAAAACTCCATCCACCTTCTTTGCCTCATGTTTAGCTCTTTTTGATCAAAGAGATATTTCAAACTCTTGTGATCGGAAAACACCTCAAACCTCACTCCAGTATATGGTGTCTCCAAATCTTTAGAGCAAACACGACGCGGCTAACTCAAGGTCATGGGTGGGTAATTTGCCTCATGTGGCTTGAGTTGCCTCGATGCATAGGCCACCACTTGCCTATCTTCATCAGGACACAACCCAAACCCTTCCTCGAAGCATCACGGTACACTTCAAAAGGCACATTGGGGTCGGGTAACACTAAAACGGGGGTTGAGGTTAGCTTGTGTTTTAGCTCTTGAAAGCTCTTTTCACACTCAGGGGTCCATGAAAAAGAGGTGTTTTCCTAGTTAGCTTAGTCAGAAGGAAGGGAAATCTGGGAAAATCCCTTGATAACCGACGGTAATAACCAGCTAAACCTAAGAAGCTCCTTACTTCAATTCCGTGGTTGGTCTTTCCAGTTAAGGTTTCCACCTTACTAGGATCTACACAATTCCTTTCTTAGATACTACATGCCCTAAAAATTTCACCTCATCCAACCAGAATTCACACTTAGAAAGCTTGGCATATAGTTTCTTTTTTAAGGATTTCCAGTACTATAGTTAGGTGGCGTTCATGCTCCTCGTGGGTCTTAGAGTAAATGAGAATGTCATCTATAAAGACAACCACAACTGTCTAAATGGGTCTAAAGATCCTATTCATGTAATCCATAAAAATTGCCGGAGCATTGGTTAATCCAAAGGACATTACCTGCAAACTCAAAATGGCCGTATAGATGCGAAAGGCCGTTTTTGGTATATCTTCATCTCTCACCCTAATTCTGGTGGTAACCTGACCTCAAATCAATCTTAGAAAACATTTGCCTTCAGCTTCCATCAAGTCATCTATCCTAGGCAAAGGGTATTTGTTCTTCATGTCACTTTATTCAATTGCCTATAGTCAACACACATCCTCATACTCCCATCCTTTTTCTTCACAAACAACACAGGGGCTCCCCAAGGTGATGCACTAGGCCTAACAAACTTTTTCTCCAATAAATCTTCCAATTGAGCTTTTAACTCGGTTAACTCTAATGGGGACATCCTATGGGGCTATGGATATGGGACTACACAGGAAGCAATTCTATGGAAAACTCTATCTCTCTCTTGGGAGGAAACTCTGGTATCATTCTGGAAATACTTCAATAATTCCTTACTATTGGTATCTCATCGATACTTTGCTCAAAGTCTACATCACTAGCGGCTAGGAAAATATAACCTTTATTCTCACCCTTACCACGTATTCCACGCAGTTATGTATAGACTTATGGGTTTCTTAGGTTAAATGGGAACGGAAAAGTGATGGTTTTCTCATAGCAGTTTGACGTACACGTTGGCTCAAGCCAATCCATGCCAAGAATCACATCTAAACCTTGCATGGGTAAGCAAATGAGATCTAAAACAAATGATCTATTCTCAATAACAAAATGGCAATCTAAACAACATTTACAAGTCCTAACGGGTTTTCCAATAGGGTAGAAACAATAAGGTCAAAAGGAAGTTCAGTCACATGTAAGTTAAGGCTTTTAACACATGAGTGGGAGATAAAAGAATGGAAGCGCCAGAATCATATAGTACAATTAAGTTTTTACCATACATGTTACACTTACCTTCCACGAGATTTCGTGACTTGTCGTTTCTTCAGCATTAACGTAAAAACCCTTCCTTGGTATTGCGGCTTGGGATTGGGGGTTGGCGGTTCCTCTTCATGCATTCTCGAGAGTAGTGGCTGGGTTTCACCAAATAGCATACATTTGTTCCGGCTCGACAGCATGCTCCCATGATTCTTGCCGCACTTGGGACATTCCATGGATGGTGAGGTCGTGAAGCCTGCGACCCTTTGGTGCTTTCCCTTGTTGTTGTTATTGTTGTTGTTGTGATTGTTGTTGGGGTTGTTGTTGTAGCGGTTGCTGTTATAGCGGTTGTTGTTGTTGTCGGCCTTCCTTGTTGAAAGTTCCTTTGTGGACCTTGGGGTCTTGATTGAGGTGGGAATGGAGGTCGATTTTGCCTCTTGATTGTGACCTTGAGGTGTCAGCTTTTTGATGATATTCTCAACTTTGAAGTACCAAGCTTCTGCCCTTCTTCAATGATGCGGCATTTGTTGACTAAGGTAGAAATCCCTAATTTCCAGTGCGCAACTTCCACATTAAGTTCTCCTTTAACCCTGACTCGTATTTAATGCATTTCCAATACTCATCAGGGTTACCTTGGTACATCCTTGAGAACTTAATGAGTTCCTCAAATTTGGCAGTATATTGAGCCACATTCATATTCCCCTGGACAAGTTGCATGAATTCAATGTCCTTAGCATTTCTAACGACTAGGAAAGTACTTCGTAAAAATGGACCTTGAATAATTCCCAATCAATGTCCACTTCGGTTGCCTCCAGGAGTTTCGAACACCAGTCCACCAAAGCCGGCATCACCCTCAAGCATGTGGGTGGCAAAAGTGACCTTCTGCTCCTCGGAACATGGAACTACGCAAAGACCTTCTCAATATTCCGAATCCATTCATCTGCTACATTAGGATTCAGGGTCCCCTTGAAAACAGGTGGATTCGCCTTACGAACCCGAAACGAGCATGTTCGGGAATTTCATGTCCTTGATTTATGACGATTCTGATCCATCCGTTCCATCATCATTCTCATGGTCCTTGCTACGTCGCGAAGTGCTAGCGGTCTCATTATCTTGGTTATTCGTGCCGCGCTCCTAGCTGTTGTCGTCGTGCCATTGGTCCCTATACACACAAAACGGCAACACTAAGGTGATCAGGCCAAATATCCATGCAAAGTGAGCAAGTTACCATGGCACTTTCAACATCCAGTAGTCAGTATTTCTAATCCTCAAGCTCATCCTAATGATAAACATCTACACATGACATTACTAACGTATTATGCTTTAGAAGCATAGCCGGTCCAATCCTCAGGCTCCGTGAGACCAAGTGCTCTAAATACCAAAATGTAACACCCTAATAATTAACCCAATACACCTAGGTCGTATCTGATTAATTACTAGACTTTACTCTTTGCTTCGTTCCTTAATCATGCTTTGAAAATACTTAGTGAAATTACGAGCCATTTTTTTTTTTAAACATAATTGAAAACGTGAGCCGCGCATAACGTGACGATAATCGGGATAAAGCATAAAATTAACAGACATATCATGAAGAACACATCATATTGGCTCCATCATATGACATCCATAATTACATTTCACATAGATATTTTGCCTACCAACGAGTTAAGCTAGATGTAGGCAATCTAACAAAACATAAATAATATATGGATGGAAAAACATCCATTAATGGCACCTAGTAATAACACTTCAGGGATAGGGATAGATATGGTTAACGCTAAAGGTCTAGCATACGTTCCTCAAGAATAATAAGGTTCACAAGATCACGTGCATCTACCAGGTGAGAGCATCAACTGAATCACGAACATCACCATCACTTTCTGAAGACGAGATGGAAAGAAAAAAGAGGAATGAGAAACTTATAAAAGAATCTCAGTAGGGTACTCACCTCATATGCATTGTGTCATCATCATCGTCCCCAGGAACCTGGGTTTTTATGAAATGTGAGCATGCTAAGATTGATTTATTAGTTTGAAAATATACTTTACCGAGGTCCGTTCATTTTAATCATGCGTCTTATAATGCATCATAAACTTAGCATGTCATGTTTATAATGAACTTTTCCTTTCATATATAATAACATAGTTATGCATAAAATCACATCATATTCCTCATCATCATTTCATAAATACTATGCATAGCAGAACATCATATTCACATAATGCATTTACTTAGTTTCTTAGGTGACTTAAAGTTACTTTCATCATCATTTTCCTGGGCCACCCTATACTCCACCCTTTTGGGAGTAATCTAGGTTATGAGCTCATACCTTACTAGTCGTCACTAGCATATACTTATCCCTTTTGATAAGTAAAAATTCTGACTCTACCCTTTTGAGAGAACGGACTAGGGGGCAAGAATCACCTTTCACCGCCTATAGTTTGATGGGTCCAAAGGATCATTTTGGATCACCTTTTCACCACCTATAGTCTGATGGGTCCAAAGGATCATTTCCTCATATATTTTAAGTCACCTTTAAGTCTTTGCATGTTATATCATAATACAATTCTCAATTCATAATCATTTATAACATTTTCTCGTTTATAGTCTTATTCTGGAATAATATATATACCAACTGTAATCATGCATCCAGATTCCCAGGAAGAGGTGGGTCACAAATGGACACGCTTAAATACCAAGTCTTTCCTAGCAGAACCTTTCCAAATTACACTTTTACAGGAATATACTTTCTTCCAGCAACTAGGGTAAATTTTTAAATAACAAAGAATATTTCATTATTTCATGCATAAGCATTCTCATTGTTTGCAACAGCAACTATAACATGCAAGCCATGAAATCATTCAATGAAATCAAATACTTAATAAGCATCATCATAAATCCTTACTTGAAAAGCTTCTTAAATAATTGAAACTCTAAAATGGTAACCTCAATTATCAAACTAATTAATTATGCATCTAAGGGATTAATTACCATCATTACCATTAATCATAAGCCTTAAGAACATTATTAAACCATATGAGGCGACATAGGCAGTAAATCATATTTAAAGCTTTACGTTGCTTATGTAGCTAATTTCACTTCTAACATGCATAGAATTATTCCTTATCAATAAACATAATTATCACAACTTCAAACATATTAAATCATCATCATTTATTGGTACTAATCTCATATCAGAAGCCGAATCATGAACCTCATATAATTGTATAAAATCACATTTTAAGTGAACATAAAATATTAGTTTCCCGTAGAATCCTTGCAAAGCTTTAAAACTCTTTTAGAAACTAATTCTTTTTGCTAAACTTGAAAGAATCTTCATAATTAAAATTCTCACTTAAGATAAAAGGAGCAAGTCTTGAGCTTAAGAGATTTATTTGATATCTTAGAATCATAAACATGCTATGCAACCTCATTTTAATCTTGTCATTATAAGGTGATAACTTGGAATTATAAACATGATATGCAAATCCATTTCTTTATCTTTAAGATTTAAGGTGATGACTTGAAAATTAAACATGATGCAAGAGCTTGAAATATAAACATGATGCAAGAAACTGGAAGGCGTAGTCCGCATAGGACCAGTGGAGGGAGAAGAATCTTAGAAGAGGCGGTAATCCGCATGGACCTGAAGGGAGAAGAGAATTATTATTACATCTTTTTAAGCTCCAATCTCAAGACTTCTTAAAGAATTAATTCTTTAACTCCAATAATCTTATTTCTTTGCTTGTGATACTTGGGCAAGTCTTTGAGCTCTAGGATCTTTAGGTG
The DNA here is from genome assembly GCA_030441495.1 of Dalbergia oliveri. Taxonomy (NCBI): domain Eukaryota; kingdom Viridiplantae; phylum Streptophyta; class Magnoliopsida; order Fabales; family Fabaceae; genus Dalbergia; species Dalbergia oliveri. Next base: position 10,723 of record JAMLFY010001447.1, read on the forward strand.
ATGACATAAAAATAAACATGTCATGCGTTGATTCTTTTAGCCATTATAAAATAAAGTGAGAGCATAAAATAAATATGAGATGCAACCTCTTTATTATCTTTGAAGATTAAGTGACAACTTGAAACATAAACATGAAATGCAAGCTTGGAAATTTAAACATGAATATGCAAGTTCATTTATTCATTCTTGAGAATTTAGTGATGACATAGAAAGTAAACATGGTTATGCAAGGCATAAACTTAAACATGGATGCAAGTTCATTTTATTTCTTTACTAGAGCTCCTCCAAGACTTTAGAGAAATATAAATTCAACCCAATATATCTTAGCAAGACAAAGTGAAAAATACATCTTTCAAGTTCTAAACTCAAGATCATAAAAACATCATAAAAATATTATTCTTTAAAGTTTTGCATCAAGTGGAACTTTCAAGCTTTAGAGGCCTAACTTGTGATGGATTCACAACCCACCCTCAAGGTCCTCATCATCAAGCCATCATCTTAGTCCCACCTAGGCCATATGGCTGAATTGTTCAAAGAAAGGAAGAAGAAAACCAAATGGAAAAACTAGAGAAAATCCATGAAATCATCATTTTGAACCAAGAACAACACTTAGCAAAGCATAGAAATAAACTTAAAACAACTCCCTACCTAATCTGATTTGAAGGAAAGGAAGAGAACTTGGTTTCTTGAGTGAAATGAAAGAAAATATTCTTGAAAACTTGAAGAAAGAATTCAGCCAAGAGGAGGAGGAAATGAGAGCTTTTGGTGCTCCTAAAACTAGAATTTGTGTAAGTTATGAACTAAGCATCTAAACTATCTTCAAGCATGCCTATTTATAGAGATTTTGCAGCTCATAAATGGACAAAGGAAGGAAAGAAATCTGACCAAAAATTAGAGGAAAAAAAATAAGGAAGAAAATCATTTTGTTTGGTGGCTTAAAACATGGAATCATGTTTCCATGTTTTCATGATTCTTTGTTTTCATTCTTTGGATTTTTGTGTAATAATTTTCTGACTTATTACTCAATAATTTCGTGCATTACAGCCTTGTGGAAGAGGATTTTGTGTGTTCCATGTATTTTTTAGGTGTAGGCAAGGTATTCATGCAATTTAGAGAATTTACGGTTAAGGGTTTAAGTGAATTACTAAGCAATTTGGGTGTTTTAAGCAATTTTAGGTTCTAATCAATCTAAATAAATAATTTTGACTCTAGATTAATAATTAGAATTTAATAAGCTTTAATTTGAGCCTAATATTGCTTAGGTTTTTTAGACGAATCAAAAATCTCAAAATTTGTAAAACTCACAAAGACGGGGGCAAAACGGTCATTTTACTTAAAAATTGCCCGAGGCCACCCGAGCTTAACCAATGGTTAATCATGGCTTAAAAACACCTTTTAACACATTTTAGTGAGGTTCGGGCTTATCGGCACAAAATCGGAGTTAAAACGGCGCAAGGGCGTTTTGGTCATTTGGCGTCGAACTCAAAATTAGGATTCTTCTCCTCTATTAACACACATAACACAAACAATCCCTTATTAACATCAAAACATCCCCTTGAGGATGGGTGGGGCCCACGATCCTCATTTTCTGAGTAAAATAACCTCAGGGCATTTTGGTCATTTTACACGTACAGAAAATTGGGGTTTGCAATACTTGCACGAATTGCTCCTAACTTCTCTTCTAACGTTATATTCCTTTATTAAGGATTGTTTGGTCTCAAATTTTATATAATATTTACCTACGGTAATTCGGTAATTCCTAATGACAGTAAAAATTAAGTAAAAATTGGGCGTTCTCCCTTGAAGGTTGGTGGGTTCGCCTTGCGAACTCCCAAAACGAGCATGTTCGGGACCTCAAAGCCTTCACCCGTATTAGCTTGGCGGTCTCGATCCATTCGCTCCATCATCATCCTCATTGTCCTTGCTACATCGCGGAAATTCGGAGGTCTCGTTGTTCGGTTACTTATGCCGCGTTCCTTCTGTTGTCGACGTGCCATTAGTCCCTATACACACAAAATAGCAACTGAGGTGATTAGGCTCAATACTCCACGTAAAGTGAGCAAGTTACCATGGCACATGCAACATACGGTCATGCATCTCAATCCTCAAGCTTATCCTAATGATAAAACGGCTACACATGACATCTAAACGCCCCAATTTTCCTGTAATTTTTACGATCATTAGGAATTACCGAATTCCGTAGGTAAATATTATATAAATTTGAGACCAAACAATCCTTAATAAAGGAATATAACGTTAGAAGAGAAGTTAGGAGCAATTCGTGCAAGTATTGCAAACCCCGATTTTACTGTACGTGTAAAATGACCAAAACGCCCTTAACGCTTTAACCCGATTTGCCACTTAAGCCCGAACCTCACTAAAATGTTTTAAAAGGTGTTTTTAAGCCATGATTAACCATTGGTTAAGCTCGGTGGTCTCGGGCAATTTTTAAGTAAAATGACTATTTTGCCCCATTCTTTGTAGGTTTTACAAATTTTGAGATTTTTGATTCGTCTAATGAAACCTAAGCAATATTAGGCTCAAATTAAAGCTTATTAAATTCTAATTATTAATCTAGAGTCAAAATTATTTATTTAAATTGATTAGAACCTAAAATTGCTTT
>JAMLFY010001448.1:0-13343 GCA_030441495.1 Dalbergia oliveri
ATCCATCAATGAATCCGAATTTGTTCTTTGAAACTAGAGCTCTCTTCATGGAACGAACCCAAACATGATAGTTAGATTCTGACAAGAACGTGAGGAATTGGGATCGATGAAAGACTTTAACTTGTATGGAGGAATTAAGGATTTGCGGCATTTGATGCTTCTGGGTTTCCAGCTGACATTAGCAGCATTCTATTGGGAATTTGCATTATGATTTCTTGCCAATGAAAGGAAGTGCAGAGCTTGATACCATAAAAGAAAAGTGAAGATCGGAGAGAGAAAGTGAGAGGAAATGAGATGAAAACTGGAAATTCTCATTCAAATAATATATATATATATATATATATATATATATAAACAAAGGAAGTAATTAAATTCGCTGCACATGATGTATATTATTATTTTAGGAGAAAAAGAGAATCGTAACTAACCCAATGGTAACTAAGTGACCGTTGCTTTTAGCTTTCAAACATTACTCAGAGGGCAGGGCTTGCTGATTTTTTAGAGTTGAAATAACATTTTTAAAAATTTTGTTGTATTTCAAACAACAATGTTATTTGAATATATGGACATCTTATTCATCATCATTGAATGTGATGGAAGAATTGGATGAATGGAGACCACCAACATATTCAATGATGATAAAATGTGTATTTCAATGGCACACCCATTTTTTAGATGTTCAAATAACATTTTTGTATTTCAAAAGGGCAATGCCACATGTTAGTATATATGTAGGATTTAAGTGGTATGTATTGATAATGCAAAAGTTTTTTACATAGTTATCCCATCATGTATTGTTATATCAATTATGATAGTTGAATTTTCACCTACTACTCGAAAAATCATCTCAAATGAAAACTTTTGATTAATGAAGTGTAAAATAGTTTATACTATCAACGGATCAAAATTAAACTCATATATGTATGTATGTGTATGTGTGTATATATATATATATATATATATATATATATATATATATATATATATATATATATATATATATATATATATATATATATATATATATACATATTCATTTGGATAATTTTTCAAATAGTGGGTGTGAAAATCCACTATCATAATTGATATAACAATACATGATTGGATAATAGTTAAAATAGTTTTATACTGTCAATGCATTAAAATTAAACTCATATATATATATATATATATTGGTGAATTGAGCTTTTTGAGTTTAATTTCTATACATTGACAATATGAAAACACTTTTTTACATTGTCATCCAACCAAATCATTCTATTTAAATAACTTTTTAAGTAGTCGTGTAAGACTCAACTACTTTTACTGATGTAACAATACATGATTAAATGATAATGTAAAAAGTTTTCACACTATGTCAATGCATAGTGTTACCTTATGTAACCTTGAATGATGACTTAATTATTGAACGTTTTTATTGAACGTTTTGATGGGTGCTTTAGTGTTTTAGGTCTTGATTAGAGAACATGCTAAGAAGTCAACACACTGGTGTTGAATATCTCCCATTCGAAGAGGAAGAAAGACATTCAAAGAACAATAAGCAATGGAGAGTATGATGGAAGCTGTTGTGGCACAATTACCTTTGGAGGGAAACATGAATTTCATTACTGAAAAAGGCATATACCATTCATAAATAATAGGAATGCATTACAAGGAATATTAACACATCATAGCAAAGAGAAAATCCTTGTACAAAAGGATAAAAGGATAAGCACAAATTCAAAATACTACCCACTGCTGTGTGACAGCTTATCAAATTGCAGAAGAAAGCAACTTGCACTAGCCTACAACAGCTTGGACAATGGTCATATTATTTTCCCTATTTAAGGAAACATTGGCAATTGCAACAAATTTGAAAAAGAGCCCATTGTTGCATACCATTTTTTGAGGAAAAAATGCTTGCTATCTTCCTCTCTTTTTCTCCTCTATGCTTTTGCACATTATCTAAGTACTATCAAATGTTATTTTTGTAAAAAGTTTGAGAGTATTGATAAATTTAGAAAATCATTGCAAAAGACAAAGTTTTTATGAGTTATAAAAGCCAAATTTGTGAGAGCTTCTAGTTAAGAAACTTGGTTTCTTTTATTTATGAGAGAAACAAAAATATCATTGTACAAGGCATTAGATTGTGAGGCTTTGTCAGTCAATCTTGTGTAAACTTGGAAGACTCTTGTCAAAAACTACTTCTTTGAATGAGATTTTTGTCAAAGACTACTTTTGTTTGTATCTTGGAAAGATTTGTTTATTTTGATTTAGCTTACACTATTCTAAAATTTGGAATTAGTGGAACTCTCACCTTTGGATGAGAGACTTAATGTAGATCTCACATTAAAGTCAAACCAGTAAAAATATTGTGGTGCACTATTTTTAACACTTCTCTTTATTTCACATATAAATATTTTTGAATCGTCTTAGCTTATTATTTCATTACATATACTATTTTTCTTTCTACTTATTGTGTTTTGAATTTTTCTTCTAGATTTTAGAATACATTATATAAATTGTCTAATTTGTTTGTTAAGTGTGCAAATTTTAAAGGGTATCAATTCAATTCCTCCTTTATCAAGTGTATTGTTGTTATCATAGAAATTAAACTTTATAGCCCACTTGATTAGTAAAAATTAATTAAAATCCACTAATTTTGTATGGATTTAGACACCAAAATGCCACAAAACTAACTGATAATCTGAAAACATTTGTACACTATTTCTTTGCAAGTATCTAGCTAGGACTAAATTAAAATCAGTAATGGTGAACAATAAAATGTATGTGCCATTTGACAACACACATTTTATAGAAATGAATTATAATTAATACATACATACATACATACATACATATATATATATATATATATATATATATATATATATATTATAATTTTTTATATCTTTGTGAAACAGTTTCGTAATTTTTCTATGAAGTGTGTCTAATATTTATTTTCATACAAAATAATTTTATATGTAGAAGTGTAGAAGTTTATTTATTATTATTTGTGCTTGTAAATAATGACAATAGCTTCTGTTATAAAAAGTCATAAATATTGGGTGCGTAAAAATTATTAAAATTTTAATAAATATTATAAATAAATTCTTTTCAGAAGTTGAAGTAAAAGCACTTGCTAATTACATTCTTATTTTTATATGTAAGCGTACAAAAACAAAAAAAAAAAACAAAAAAGATGCTTAAGACAGATTAAAGGTAAGCTTTACTTATCATAAAAAGCGGTAAGCTTTCATAACGCATGATGCACATTGCTCATGCATTTAAGAGAACAAACATTCAAATTGATTTTTAGAATTTTTTATGAATAAATTGATTCTGAACAATTATAAACATTCAAATTAGTTCATTACAATTAAAAAATAGGATACTTGTAAGTCCTTTATTGCCTTAGCTTAACTAGAAGACATAATATAAAAAGTAGCGATGTAAACCCAAGCTCATGGAAGAGGAAATATAACTTGACGAAGAACTATATCTAACTGGCTGATACCTTAGGTTTAAGGCATGTGATTAAACTTATCACCTGCCCATCGAAGCTTCCTCCTTAACCAAACTACTTCTTTCTGTTTAGCTTCATTTCCTTTCAGATTAGCGCACACCTTCTCCCAACCAATTCTTTTGTCATCTTCTTTCCTTTAACTTTTTAAAGACCTTAAAGAACTAATAATATCCTATTTTTACAATTATGAAGAACCAATTAGAATATTATAATTATTATGATCAATTATCTATTAAAAGTTTATTAAGGTAATTTAAGTGTTTCCTTATATATTTATTTTTAGCAGCGAAGTTGGTGTACCATCATAACACATTAATTGTTGAGAAAGGACGTATTAATAAGTGTTACCCTTAAAAACTGTTACTTTATTTTTTTGGGTGCATTATGCTATTTTTTATGCATTAAAAAGTGTTACCTTTAAAAAGCACACATCAATAAAAAAAAATTAGAAGTCTCTAATTCTAAAGCAATTAGAGTGAAGCTTATAAAATTCTTCCATCACTTATTTATTTCTGTTTTTTAATATCCTTTATAGAAATTCATATCTCCTTATTAATACTCCATCCGTTCCAAATAAGTGTGTAATTGAATAAACTGATATATTAAAAATAATATATCTAAATAGAATTGGATATACTAAATTCTTAGCGTACCAATTCATTTAAATAGATAATTATATGGAGACGAAGAGAAATTTATTAAGAATAGAAAAGAAAAGTTAATTTGGTCGTCTAAATTTTTAAAAGTGTGATGGTACGTGGGATGAAAAAATTTTATTCGTCAAAAGGTTACGAAAACCAATTCAATGGTGGTTGTTCTTTTTGGAAAAAAATAGGATTTTGTTATGGTGTTTTCTTTTTGAATTTAAGAGTTGTGATTTAATTATAAATATTTAAAATATTAATAAATTTAGTTAGTGTGATAGATAACAAATTTTCAGTCATAAATTATCTAGAAGGTATTGATATCCATAAATTTTATAGGGTATCAGAAAAATTTAAAAAATAAAAGATATAAAGTAAAATTACAGCGTATCATTCGCATTGTAGTTCGTAGGATTGTTTTTGAACGATCTCTTTCCTTTTTTAAAAATGTTAAATAATCATAAAACAAATAAAACTTATTTAAAATGATTTAATTTTAATATATTAACAGTATAAAAAAATTATATATCGATACATATGGTTAATTCTTTGTCCCACTACTTGAAAAATATATAAATGAAGATATTTGATTCGGTAACACTATACACACTTAGTTATTGTTCACTGTACCATTTACATTACACAAGCTATAACACCAAAGGAATAATGTTTGTTTGACAAGGTACAATAATTCTACGCCATCTCTTATAATTTTTTGTTTTTGGTCTCTTAGTGCATTAATGGCTATGCTCACTAAAAGATAAAAAAAAATTTATGATTATTGATGTAATGGATCTAATTCTCCTGTATCCACTTTGTGTTTTCCTCTATTGTTTTCAATTAAGTTTTACTATGTATTTAAATTATTGGTAGTTAAAACAGGCCCAAACATCATAGAATTACTGTCATTATTATACATGCGTCAAATTTTATATTGACCTTAAGAGTAGACAAAGGAAAGGACACAAAAGATTTGCAATGTAATATTGTTTTACAACTTTATTATAGATCAATGATTACTTCATCACAAAACATGTTTTTTGTGTGTTAACATGATAAGTTCAATTTAAGATTTCACTACTATCTCTTTCATCTAGATCTGATCTTCTGCTTCTTTTCTCTCCTTTGTTGTTCTTTTGTTGCATTAATAGTAACCCATCAATGGAGAAGGAAGTGGAGCTTTCCTCAAGTGAAGTGGAAATGGCTTTAAACACATTTCACAACCACAAAAGAAGAAGAAGGGTGGTCTTGTAACCATGCCTTTCATCATTGGTACCTTACTTACTTGCCCCCATCATGACAAAGGAAACATAAATTTGATTCACTTAGATTATGTTTTCTTTTATGGTTTCATGATGGATTTATATGTTGTCTGTGTTTCTTTGGTGTTTGGTTGCTGTTGTTGTGAATGGCAGCAAATGAAGCACTTGCAAATGTGGCAACCGTTGGTCTTTTGCCAAACATGATATTGTACTTGATGGGGAGTTACAAGCTTCATTTGGCCAAAGCAACTCAGATACTCTTGTTATCCCAAGCAACAGGCAATTTCACGCCTGTGGTTGGTGCTTTCATTGCTGATTCCTATCTGGGTCGGTTCCTTGCTGTTGGTTTAGGTTCCATTATCACTTTCCTGGTACATCATTTTCCCCTACTTTCTTTAATTTTCAGATTCAATTCCTTTGTTGCATATTCTCCTTTCCAATTGACAATTCTGGTCTTCAATTTAGGAGCTTGTCTTGTCTTTTTTCCCTTCAATTATTCTCCACACATAATAGTAAGAAATTTTTTAATCCGGTGAGGAGGGAAGGTAGCTGGAATTAACCTTGGAAAATGGCAATTAATTTGGAAAATAGATGCATTTTTTTTTAGTGTTACTATCTCTCACTGAACTTTGCTAAGCTGGGAGGAGGGTACTCAATTACTCATATAATAAGCTAGCATGTAATTTGTTGATGAGAGCAATATTTAAATAACTATACATTTTTTCTATCACTCATTATAGGGTACAGATAATTTTTAAGATCTAAACCCGTCACTTTTAAATTATAAGATAGCAATATTACCATTACATCAAAACTCTCCCTCAATTATTTTTGACATGTGTAACAAAGGTAAAGTTGGCCACCCTTTTTTCCACAATTTTAACTAGGGGATCAGAGATCATGAAATGAATCAATAAACTTATTAGATTGCATCTTCAAAAGCACCTAATGGAAGGAATCAAGAACTGCTTAGTTCTGTTGCACATCAATTATGAGCTAACCTCATGGATTTTGGCTATTTTCCAAAAATTAATTGGTTATTGGAAGTTGGAATGACCAATAATGTAGTCGCTTGCTCGTAGATCCGTCCTAAGAGTAGGAAGCCATGTATACATGATCTGAGTTTGGCTCACTTTTATTGTTGAAAAACTGAGAGATGAAGTTTATCAAGCACTTGAAACTTATCTCTTCGTATAATAATAGCATAATGGCTATTCAATGTTATTCCACTGAATTTAAATTATTATTTTTCATCAACAAAAACATGAAGTGACTTTTATAGCGATAATTTAGCTATCTTGAGTCTTGATGCATTCGTGCAAGAAATATTTCAATATGGAGATAAGATCAACATTTTTAATGTGCTAAAAGTCCAATGAATACTAAATACTAACCTTTAATTTTGTCTGAACTTAGTTTTATACACATTCAAGTTAGTCAAGGAAAATGAACTTGATTATTTGTTCTTTAAAAGAGATTATGTATTCAGAAATACAACAACAACAACAATAACAACAACTAAGTCTTATCCTATAAGTGGGGTTAGCTATATAGATCAAGTGATGCCATAAAACTATATTATATATCTTATTCATGTTAAATCTATTAATATTTAAATCCATCTTAATTATCTTTTCTATAGTTTTCCTCAATCTCCTTCTACCTCTATTTATAGTATTATTCTCTATTTTATCCACTCTCTCACTAGAGCCTCCATAGGTCTACTCCAAACATGATCAAACCACCTGAGGTGAGATTCTACCATCTTTCTATGCATGATAGGCATCACCCAATTTTCTATCTAATCCATTCATTCCCCATTTTATCATGTCCAATGTGACCACTCATCCACTACAATATTCTCATCTCTGTCACATTTACTTATTTTCATGTTGGCCTTTTATCGCCTAATATTTAAGTCTCATACAACAAAGCGGATCGTATTGTTATATGGTAGAATTTATCTTTAAACTTTAGTGCTACTTTTTTATCGCAAATAGAGCCTGAAGTGCCACTCCAATTTGACCATCTTGCTTGGATTCTATATTGACAAATATCACACGTTTTTTTCTTTTCCCTATGGTTACAGGGAATGGCACTCTGTGGCTAACAGCCATGATCCCGCAGGCGCGGCCTTCTCCTTGCAATCCTGCAGCCGGAAGGTGTAAATCAGCAACACATGGACAAATGGCAATATTAATCTCATCCTTTGCTCTCATGTCCATGGGAATGGTGGTCTTTCATGCTCCCTAGCATTTGGTGCAGACCAGGTGAATAGGAAGGACAACCCCAATAAGCAAAGAGTCTTGGAAATGTTCTTCAGCTGGTATTATGCTTCATCAGCAATTTCTGTCATAATTGCCTTCACTGGCATAGTATATATCCAAGACCATCTTGGATGGAAACTGGGTTTTGGAGTTCCAGCAGCACTTATGTTCTTGTCCACTTTCTTCTTCTTCCTTGCCTCTCCACTCTATGTAAAGAACAAAATACAAGGCAGCTTGATCACTGGCTTCGCACGAGTAATTGTGGCGACCTGTAAGAACAGGAAACTTCCATGGCCACCAAACAACTCAGTTGCAATGTACCATCATAGGAAGGACTCTGATATTCTTTTTCCAAGTGATAAACTAAGGTTGAATTGCATGGATAAAGTTCTTCTAAAGTGAGCTTGTCTCAAAGTGAAAGATAAGGATGTATTTACCTTTAGATCCAAAAAGATGCATTATAAACATAAGTCGTAAAATGATCTAAAGGTAAACTACAACCTTGCTTTCTAAATTTACAGACAAGCTCACTTTAAAGGAATTTTTCTGAATCAGATTACCATCTTTATTATGTTTTGCTAATTAAGTGGATGAAATGATACTGAAAATGTGTTGCTGCTTTGTTGATTAGGTTTCTGAATAAAGCTTGCCTCATCAAAGATCCAGAAAAAGATATAGCCTCTGATGGATCAGCCACAAATCCATGGAGTCTCTGTACAATAGATGAAGTAGAAGAACTAAAAGGCATTCTTAAAGTCATTCCCCTATGGTCTACCGGGATCATGATGTCACTTAGCATTGGAGGCTCATTCGGAGTGCTGCAAGCTAAATCACTGAACAGACATATCACTACACACTTTGAAGTTCCAGCAGGTTCTTTCAGTGTCATAATGGTGGTTACAATATTTTTGTGGATTGCGCTCTATGATCGCGCTATCATTCCTCTAGCATCATGGCTTAGAGGCAAAACAGTTAGGATCAGTGCCAAGAGAAGAATGGGAATCGGGTTGTTCTTCTCTTTCTCCACTTTGTAACTGCAGCTATTGTTGAGGGCACGAGGCGAAGGAGAGCGACCAAGGAAGGATACATCAACAATGCTCATGCAGTGCTGAACATGTCTGCAATGTGGCTCTTTCCACAACTTTGCTTGAGTGGCATAGCTGACGCATTCAATGCAATAGGCCAGAATGAGTTCTATTACACTGAGTTTCCTAAGACTATGTCGAGTGTTGCATCCTCTCTTATTGGATTGGGAATGGCTGCGGGGAATGTGGTTTCTACCTTGGTATTCAGCATTGTTGAAAAGGTTACTTCAAGAGGGGAAAGGAAGGTTGGATTTCAGATAATATCAATAAGGGTCATTATGATAGGTACTATTGGGTTCTTGCTTCACTTAGTGCTTTGAATATATTGTATTATCTGGTGTGCAGCTGGGCTTATGGACCTACAGCCGATCAAGTTTCAAAGGTGACTGATGAAAATGGTCCAAATGAGGGAGCATTAGATGAATTGGGAATATGGGTCCGGTTGACAAGGTGTCCCATGATGATGTTAGTGAAGAAATTGGTTCAAAGGAGAAGGAGTTAACTGAGTTTCGTAATGATAAAGGTATTCAAGATTAGTGAAAACAATGGCTCAAAGGACAGGAAGAGTAAGGATCGTTGGTTTTTAGCTTTTAGTTTTCTTTTTCAGTTTTGATTTTGTGAAGGAAATATTGAAAATTCTGAAAATTATAAATTCTAGTTTTCAGTTTTCATTTCCAGTTTTCAGTATTTTCTTCACAAAATCTTGAAAATGAAAAATGAAAACTCAAACTACCTTAAGGGGTTATGATGAAAAGAAAAGGATGGATTAATTGCCTTGTTGATTTGTTGAACTCTAGTGAGATAATTGATCAATCAAAACACATTAATATGATGGTAGCCACAATCAATTTGGATAGCTATATTGTTATTTTCATGTTTTAACGAGTGATAGATATGAGAAGGCTATAAATAAATACATATGAACTATGTCTGTAGGAAATTATGCATATTTGCTCCATATCGTAAAATTGTTATTATACTTCAGAATGTTATGAATCATCCACAACTTGATTCGAGAGTGCTCTGTCAATGGTCTAAAAGAGCAGATTATTTAAAGCCGGGTGTGAAACATTATCAAATGATCAAATGAACAATCCGAAAAGTTAACCACATAAAAGAGAGATCATAACGATTTGCAAAAATATATATGAACCCCCCTTGATGTTTAGGTGATAATATATCAGATATCATAATATGTGGAATGTGACAGTAAGCACTCTTGTAAATGTGACACCGAGTCTTCTGTAAAGGGGTTAGTGTAAGTATGACAAATTGAGGAATGTTGTATGTAGTATCACCTTATTTCTGGGGAGGTCAGGGTAATTCTTTTGAAAAAATGTACATGAAGCAATGAATTTACTTGTTTGGCTCTTATATTAAAGCAGGAATGATATCAAAGTTTACTAGTTTGGCGTTCAACTCTTCTAGCTGCAGCCATCCACAGCTTTCCCATAGCAATCAATTCCCTATTATTCTTTTTCCTTACTTCCACAATCACAGACTTCAATTCATCCTTCTTTCCAACAACCTTTGCCTCCACTTCAACCTTTTCCTGTCATTGAAATGTAAATTAGAATTGTGAACAAAAACAAACTAGATTTCTGCAGAGTGAATGAATGAATTTGGTGAGTGGAACAATTGAACTCAATTGTTAAGGTTTGTTTGGTTTCAAAGATATTTCATATTTTCATTACTTGTTTTCAATAATGTTAATAACCAACATACAAGTTTCTTGACAAACACCAAAGTTGTTGAAATGATGATGATGAGGGGAAGACTACCTGAACCTTTGCTGTTGAGCAGTATGATATGCTGAAATCAAGAGTGACATGGTGATGTGAAGTAAAGGAGATGGAGGCAAAATTTGCAATAGTATCAACTAGTGTTGCAATCGCACCAACGTCCCAGTTTCCATTTTCTTCCTATGAACATAAAGCAAGAATTAGATTTAGATTTCAATAGTTTGTCATAGTCATATGGATTATAATAAAACACTATACTATATCTATTTCATGGTTAGTATGTTTCATTATGCTTGTGTAGAATTAATTCTATTAGAATTGTGTAGATTTAATTTTAAAGCAAAGTAATTTATATATGGTAGTTACTTTAAAAGTGATTTTGACAAAAAATAATAAATTTTCACTTACTCATAATCAATTTAGAAGCAGGAATCAATTTCGAGCTCTCAAAACCAACTATCATTGAAAATTAGTGCAATCAATTTTGGGGTCCAAAATCAATTCTAGACTCGAAACGGTTTTCCAAGCATGCTATAGAACTCTTACCTATTAGGAGTTAGGATAAGACTTATTGTTGTTGTTGAAGATAAAAGTGGGAACTTGTCATGGACGGAATGAAAGAGTTTAAATGAATATTATTTATATCACTTTCTAAATATAGTTAAAAGAATACTCTAAGTTGTCCCTTAAACATTGGTTAAGAGAAAATAAAATGTTTAAGACTCTCAACTAATGATTAAGGGACACTATGGGATTAAATGCCTTGGAAATAATAATACAAATAACATTTCTCTAAATAAAAGGTAAAGATGAGATATTAATGAGATTATTACCGATAAGCCATTGTGAACAATCAAGTCACAAAGGATGAAACCTTCGTGTGCCTTTACTACCCGGACACCCCTTGTGGTTAATGCCCCTATCTCATGACCAATACTACCATCTGCAAGGTCTTTAATCCTTTTGAGGATAACTTCCAGATATGATGAGTCTTCCATTTCTTTCTCAAGCATCCCCAGAAAACCACACTGTCAACTAATCTTTCTTTTAATTGCTCAATTATATACGTAGGTGACAGGTCAACTTCAACTAAGGACAAAAGATTAATTAGTCACAAAATATTCTTTGCCGGACAATAATGTTTTAAATGTGCGCTTAAATTACTCAATATTTTTTAGTTTGGATAACTTAAATTACTCATTACTCAATATTAAATTCATGGTTTCTTGACCTGCACCGTGCACATGAGAAAATTATTTCAATCAATATGCTCAGAACATGGTTATAGCATGTGATCTTCTTCATGTTGTTATTGTGTTTGTTGTGCTAGAAATGGATGTGGGAACAAGGAAGGTGCTAATGATAATTATGTGCCAATATTAAATGAGAAAGATTAATTAGTCAAAGAAAGGGCAAACCTTTGGACCTTGAAATATTTGTTTTTTATTCTTTTTCTGATTGCTTTTGATTGGGTAACAAGTAACACCTAAATTATTCCCTCTTTTTCTTTTTTTACTTTGATATCTGAAATTAGAAAGTTGTGAATGGTGAAAAAAATTCAGTAACTATTCTTTTCTCAATGGAAATGCAACTTGATTTCTAGTGCTCTTTCGTGTTCGAGTTTGTGTGTGATGGGGGCTTCATGCTCTATTATTTTCTAATTCATGATGAGGTTGTGTTTACCACTTTGGCTTAACTTTATATGGAAGAGGAGATTGGAACAAAACATGCTTAAGCCAGAGGCTAGAAAGGAAGACATAAGAAACTATGTTTTTTATGTGGTATTGTTTACCCTTTTCACTTCAGTTCTCCTTATTGTTTTTATTTATGCTTTGTTCTTTTTGTCTTGTGTTTTCATATGAGTTCTTTATGTTGTCTTGTGTTTTTATGAGTTTTTTTATGTTTCTTCATGGGTCGTTTTCTATAATCTATGTTCCACTCTTGTTTGGGTATTTTGAGCCTTTATCAAACTATTGAAAAACAAAAAATGCAACTTGATTCCTTTACACTCTTTAGTCTTTTCCATGTGTGTGTGTGTGTGTGATTTCACAGTGAATTTGAGTGTTTTTCTTTATCAATACTTGTGAAATTTTGAGGAAAAAAATTCAAATGAGAAAGCTAACAATCAAAACAACTTATCACGTAATATAGAGATCATAACTAAGCAATTGATTGACCACTAACTAAAATAGCTATTATAATTAATAAAAGTCCAATGTTCATAACATATCAATTTACACGAGTTTGATTGAAATGGGTTGTTCTCAGATGGTAGTGGCAAAACATTCTCATTGAAAAAATGTAAAGAAAGTATTAAACTGACTCGCCTTTTGTCTTGGATTAAAGCTAAAGCACCAAAGAAAAGTCATAGTTTACTAGCTTGGCCTTTTGCTTTGCTTCTAGCTACAGCCATCCACAGCTTTGCCATAGCAACCAGTTCCCTACTATCCTTTTTCCTTACTTCCACAATCACAGAAGTCAATTCATCGTTCTTTCCCACTGCCTTTGCCTCCAATTCAACCTCTTCCTGTCAGTAAGAGGGGAAAAAAATTACTTCCCAACCAAAAAAATTATCAAAAATTAACATTCAGAATTAGGTGTCAAAACATAGTGTGTTCATTTCATATTTCAATGAATTTGATTTTGATGCAGAGAGGTTTTGTATGGTTATCTAATCAAATCTCTCATTGCACATGACTTTTCAAGTAGTGGGGTGAAAATTAAGCATATTTGCCAATGTGTCATTACATGATTACATATTTGTAAAACTTTTTTACTCTGAATGTATTGAAATTAAATCATTTCTTAAGTATCCCTGATTTCCATTCAGTCACTCAA
>JAMLFY010001449.1:0-13340 GCA_030441495.1 Dalbergia oliveri
AGGCGAGCGAGGAGGGGACCACCACGTCGTTATCGAAAACCTCCGTCGAGAAGGTTGTCATGGCGGCGCTCCTCGACGGCCGCCGAGTGAGCCCCTGCGGTGCCGGCTCGAGACTCGACATTTCTGTCGACCACCTCGACCCTCCCTTCCCCTACCCTAGCCTATGCCCTTCACCTCTCCGTCTCTCCCCTGCGTCCGCCACCACGTCCATGCGCATGCATCCATGCATGCGAAGATATTATATTAAATAATAATTAAATAAGTAAAAGCAAAAAACTCTATGGAGAAAAGAATGTACCTCTTCTTTTATGAGTTTAGAAATGAAAAACCAAAAGGAGAAAAGGAGAGAAAATGGATTATTTTCTCAGAAGATGCTGTAGCTTAATTTCCCGCGGCACGCTGCGATGATTAACGTATTATTGTGTGCAGAACGAGAGAAAGGATGAAGCGACACGTGACAGGAGGAGAGAGTGGTGACTAGATGTCAGAGAGAGACATAGGAATGACTGGAAGAACGACTTTTCCGGAGACCAAAGCCTAAAATATTCCATCAAAAGTCCGTTGTTCCTCTTTCCAGTTATTGCATTTTTTTTCTTCTCTTTATTTACGGAAATCAATAATGTATAATCTGTTAATTAACTAACCAATTAACAAACCTATAAGTCAACGAATATAGTCCCAAATGTTGGCATGAAACGGCTTTGACAACTCCAAGGCTTTTTGTGCCATTCCTTCCTTTCCACAAGATCATCTGGGTCTTCCGGTCCGTTTCATTCAATTTACCAAAAGAGGCAAAATTATTCCATTGCAAAACAAATTAATTAAATATATAATTAATAAATTGTTGCTGTTATTTTCATTACAAACTCCGTTTTATATTATCTGGGCTTGGCTTTTCTTAGAATCCCAAATGTTAAGCTGGTTGATTATTGTCAATGCCATGTACGTAAAGGAGAAACATACATATTAAGAAAATTTACATAGCTATGCGTGGCTTTTGTTACTTGATTCCCTTCAAGTAATTTCAGTTCTTGCACAGTTTTTTTTTTTTTCCTTTCCTTCCGTCCTTGCCCTTTGCGGCTCCGAAATTGGATACAAAAGATGCATTGCACGGAACATGATAGTGGATATCTCTTACAAAAAAATTTCCGATTTTGGTCCAAATCAAATCAAAGCTGGGATTGGTTCCAGTGAATGAATTCCAGAATTGGTGTAATAACTACAGTTATAGTACGGAGCTCATGATCATTTCAGTGCTAGTGGAGTAAGAGTCTTATATAATCTGCGCATACATACACAAAACAAATAAATTCATCAAGAACCTTCATCATCAAGAATATATATGACATCACTTTCACCTAAAACGAAAATATCTGAATGACATAAGATCTTCAAGAAGTACTCAAGAGCAACGTCATTGGTCCCTTCAAGATTACAAATCACTTCAAGAAGCACTCCAGCATCATGTGATCTGCAAAAGAATTCAAGGAAGGACTCAACCATATTATATATGGAGAGAGAGAGAGTGAGAAGAACACATGCAGCGTAAAGGGTATGGATGTGCCTGTGTTTTCTGCGGCATCCAATGGCCAAGATTCAAAATCTTTGATATAAAAAGGCAGAGAGTTCTTCTCATCATAATTGCAGCAATTCAAGAACATGTCCTCTTCTAGCAGGAAAGGAGGTGCCGAACTCTTGTTGTTGCTCCTCCCAAGGTTCTTCTTCAGTTAGTCTTGTGCCTGATGGTTGTTCAATACACCATTGCGTCGTAATAGATTATCATATCAGAGAAAACAAAAAAACAAGGCTAAAAGATCTCTCACAGAGAAGGGACATGTACATAAGACCTTATTTGAATCTGCATTCACCACATGCATGATTGGTTCTTGCTGAATCTAATCAGACAAGAAGACCGGAGAGATTGGGCCAAGGCATCAGAGACTCGGAGAGAGAGAGAATTGGGTACTGTAACTTGTAAGCCATGCTTCTGAGTGAGTGTGTTACTGAACCACTTAGCCTATTTATATAGTTTTCTCACAACCTTTTGGGTAGGCCTGAAGGCCAGGCCCATTAGCTATCCAGCTTATAAACCACGTGACCCAACAAAAACAAGCTTACAATCCACGCAACACCCCCCCCAAAAAAAAAACGAAGCTTGTAATTGACGCAGGACTTTTCATAATTTATATGTTTTAATTAAATTGAATGAAATTAAACAATATACTTTTTGTATTTATAATTTATTGAATATTTAATGAACATATATTTTTAAAATAAAATTATTAATACAAATTAGTAAACAATGATCAATTTTTTTAACAATGTCTTAATTAACTACTCTTAAAATTTATTTTATCGTTACATAATATATAAAATGATGTGAAGAAAATGTGAATAATAAACAAATAAAGGCACGATATCAAACAAATAAATAAGAATAATTTTTTAAAAAGGATAAATTAAACATGTTAAACATATTAAATAATTTATTTAAATATTCTTCAATCAAATACTTTTTAGACTTAATTTTAAAAAATTAAACACTTATACATGTAAATAATTTATAATGTCAAAAAATAAATTTAAAATGAATTTAATTTCTATGCATGAACAGTATATAAATTTTTTACAAAGTCATCTATGTATTGCAATATCAATCATGATAGTTAACTTTTACACACTCTATTTGAAAAGTCATGTAATAAATTTTTTTTCATTATATAATAATATAAAATAATTTTAAGCTGTTAATATATCAAAATTACTCTCTTTTAAAATTACATACTAGATAATTATTTTTAAAAAAGTTACATGCAAGAAACATATATAAGATATATACGACAATTGTGGGATTCAAAGTTCCTACAAAACAGAAGTACCTTAAGAAAAGAACAGAAAAAATGGAGTCTATAGATTTTAAAAACATCTACTTGAGTTATTATGTATTTTATTCCGTATTCAAATTATTACATTAGTCCTTTATGAAATAAATTTTCTAAAGGCTCCAAAAAAAAAAATTTCTAGATATACACTCAAGTCATTGAATGTTACATTTTTGTTATCGAATTATTTTAAAATGTTGTAAATCATTCTTTTGATAAAAAATGGTAATATTAATTAAAATTAATAAATTCATCTCACACAAATGTGTTTTTATTAATCAGTACTCTAAAAATGTTGGGTAAGATGTTTTTAAAAATAAACAAATTTTTTTTTAAAGTTTTGATATATTGAATGCATTGGAAAATTCAATATATTTCTTTCTTGCTTTTCTAACCAATCATTTTTAGTAAAAAACAAATCAAAATATTAATTTTATTCAAAATTCGTCTTTAGTATTTACTCATTCTTGTGTTCTATGCTCGAAACTTTCTGCTTTTTTTCATCTCAAAAACCTTTTTTCAATAAAATGTTTTTTTTAACCAAAAAGCACTGGCTCTTTATTATTATTATTTTTTTGTTCGAAGCGTTTTTCAATTTCTTAACCAGCCTAACTCGAATTTTGCCGGGCTTCTTTGGTGTAAAGTGATCCAAAACTTGCAAACCCCCCCCCCACCAAAAACAAAATTACACACATAAACATAAACTGCGTTTTCTTCAGACCCAAAAAGAAAGAAAAAAAAACTTCGTTTTGTGTAATTAATTCATAATGTTACCTATGTAGATCCTAATTTTCAAACCACAATTATGTTGGCAAAGAAAAGTTTGCGTGTCTAGGTTCATTGGACAACGCTACTATTGAGAGAGATCTGATTCTGAATGCTCAATTTGAAGACACCACCATTAGGGTTCAATCCAATCATTTCGTTTTGGACGTGCATTCATGGGATAAGTCAGAATTGAACGTGTGAAATATGATTCACACCAAAGTTGCAATTTTTGAAAAGGTTAAGAATGTTGAACTTAATTCTATCTGATCCCAAAAGGTAC
Organism: Dalbergia oliveri; assembly: GCA_030441495.1. Lineage (NCBI taxonomy): Eukaryota > Viridiplantae > Streptophyta > Magnoliopsida > Fabales > Fabaceae > Dalbergia > Dalbergia oliveri. The sequence continues at coordinate 3,931 of JAMLFY010001449.1, forward strand.
TTCTAAGCTGAACGCATCCAGGATTACCAAAGTCGTCATCATCATTGTGGCTGGCTAGCTAAACTTCCTTCATTTTTTATGTTTTTTTTATTGCCTTTTTCCCTTACCATTCTGATTTCTGCCCCCAACCCCACCTCTCCTGTCTCCTCTTTTTTTTTTTATTTCTCCTTTTCAATTCCCTCTATACGATTTCTCATGATAACGTAACGCCGGCAAATTGGCCTCATACCATATGAAACTAAATCTATAGTAGTACCCATCACATATATCAGTGAATAATTTCTTTACAGTAAAAACTCTTTTAAAGAGATATCCCTTACCACAAAATGTTATTTCCATGTCTTGAACCTTCAACCATATGATTAAAGGAAAATATGGCCTTACCATGCCATACCTTGTAGTTGTAATATATACTATAGTATATAATATATAAATATAAGTATATAATACAATCGCCTTTTGGTTTTGGGTGGATAAACAATATCCCATTCAATCATTTCCAGTTGTCACGATAAGACGATATATACCAACCTCAACCTCTCCTCAACTTTAACAAAAATGCCAAAAGCAATTCATTTCAGCCCTCATATCAACACTACGGAAAATAAAACAGCCGTCATATCAACACTACGGAAAATAAAATGGCAGTGAATCGATGATAAGGGATCTTCGTATTCATATTCCAGCCCTGCCCATTTATTCCCATTTGTCCTCTTCCCATCTTTCTGGTCTTGTTTGATGTAAAATATAAAATTAGTATAAAGTTCGTTTCCACGCGCTGTTACGTTATACAGTTAAAGGTAGTTTAATTAGATTAAATATTTCTGAGTATACATGTATATTGCCATGTGTACCCTTTTATCTATTTATGTTTGCAAAACTTCGGATATGTTACATTTTTTAACAAAAAATAAAGGTAGACTGTGTAAATCAAATGCAAAAGATTTTTTTTTTTATAACTTAAAAGGGATAAATGTAATATCGAGTTTTTAGAACAGTTAATAAGAGTTAAAAGTGTGAACGAATAATAATAAAGTTTGACTTCTATAAATATACACGCTATCTTAATTTTCTTTGGGAAATACTATGCAGTGGGACACTTTATGTTAGAACTGAAACGCCAGAATCTAACAAATATTTTAGCGGTGTAACATTATTATTTTTCTTTCTACTATCTCTAACTTTCTCCACCATACTCTATTAGGAGCTATATATATAAAAACCTTTGCTTATTAGGGACCATTCTTCTAAACACACAAGGGATAGGGTTAGAGCTCTCAACATCTTTTTTAAAAAAGGATGAACGTGGAATCTAGAAGCGAAATGATTTCGAAACACTTCTGCAATTACGCAAGCCGCCCATGCCCATTTACTTCTGTGATTAATAATTGTTTGGTCCCACTATATACATATGTGTATATCATAAATCCAAAGGTAGTTTAAGAGGAGTTGATCTAATTTAACGTAGTTTATATATTTAAAAGGGATATATGGGTTCCCATGCGGCATGCGAATAAATAAATAAATAAAGAGAGCTTTTTTAATTTTCACTCCCAAATGGAAATATCTTGTTCCTTCCGCTAATCATGCTGAGATGTCGCTTGTTTGACTTAAATAAACAAAAGGTTCATTGCTAATTCTACATGATGACCCACCATGTAGTGGACGATACCATTCAGGGTCTGGAACTCTGGATTTACTCTTTATATAGCCACAAATTAAATAAGCTTCCTCAATCCTTACGCTGAGCCTGAGGCTAATGGCCCGATCTCAACTGTGGATTCGTGATTTCTTTTCTTTCATAAATAATTTTCTTTTTATATATAATTAAGAAGTAAGGCTTAACCCAACTAGGGGAAGCAACGGTGAAGGAGAAAAATAAAACAGTACATGCAACCAAGTACAGTTGCAGCTAAGGCACCTAGCATCAAACACCAAAACAGCAAACCATAGTGACACAGGATCAATGCCACTTTCACACTAGCAATAATGTTATATACACACACATGCAAGAGCGAGTGTCATTATCATTAAATGTGATGGATGAGTGAACCTCATCATCTATTCAATGATGATATGTCCAAATAACATTGTTGTTAATTAATTACACCATACGGCATGAAAATTACACCATGAAAGCACCTAATTAAGATAACAGACCATATAGTAGCGCTACTAGTTTGTGCCAGAACACCAGTAAGGAATTACAGAAAACAGTATCAATTACGTTGCTATGGATCTCTTTCCATCAATTTATAATTTTATTAAAACGCGGCTTAAGAGGGCTAAAGATTGAATTTGAGTTAATTAGAATCAGACTCCTAATTCTACTCTTAAGCTTTTTGTTTTAATGAATAATAATAATAATAATAATGAAACAGCACAGACGTACAGTACTCCTGTCATTATCATCAACCACTGTATTCACAGTTGGTGCTTCATAAATCATAACCTTTATGTCTAATACAATATTGTACTAATCAGATTCTCATTATCTTTTCCTACTCACCATTTTGTCTTCCTATATGCTGTCACCGTTCACCAGCCTTTCGCTTTGATTGTCACCAGTAATTTTTGTAAGTGATATATTAATTAATGATGTTGTGCCTGTAATGTATCGAATTTTAATTTTGATTATATTTCGGGTTTTGCGATCCGAACTGAAATGACTTTATACATAAATAATTATTGTCTCAAAAAAATTTACAATAAGATATTACGAAATTATTGTAAAAAATTTATTGTGTTAATTTTAAATTTTAAATCACACTTCCAAATAATAAAATTAGAATTAAATTTATTATTATAATTCATGTTTAATTTTTAATAATTCCATAGATAAATTCAAAGCTTAAAATCAATTCTAAGTCTAAAAGAACTAGAATCAAAACTAAAATTTTATATTACAATTGTAATTTCAATAAAATAATTAATAAGTATATTATATATCTTATTTTTTAAGCTAAATCTGTTAGTATTTATGCCTAATTTTTCTACAACGATACTAACTATATTAGTATTTTATACATACATTTTCATTTTTCTGAACAATATTTATTGAGTATTTATTTTTTTTAAAAGAAAAATCTGCATGGTTTTTTATACACTTATATGATATAATTAATTTTGGATGGGGATACGGTGTCACCAATAATTTTTGCATATTTAATTTTTACCAATAATTTTTGCATATTTAATTTTTGTTATTGTTTATTATCACATGAAACTCAATTTACCAAATAAATTTTTTCATCATTTAAATTGAACGACAACCATTTCTGTACTTTAATTTAAGGCTGCCACATGGCCATTACGCAATAATTAAATTTCCAGATGAGAGCTGTACAATGAAAAGGGACCTGCATTTAGAAACCCACCATTCTCTTGCGCTAATAGTGCACTATTAGAGAATAAAGAAACATTAAAGCAAGAATTGATCACCATTGAAAAGAGAGAAGAGACTTTTGAAAATTAAACGGATTAGGACCTCTAATATGTAAGAGACATACTTATATGTACCAGAATAAGAGAATAATATTTACTTTAATTTACTTATTAATTAATATATAAATTTTATGATTTATTATTGTTTCTCATCTCATCTATATTTTTAATGCAATAATGATTTATCAATTACTAAATATATTAGAATAAATATTTTATCTTACTCTAATAGCACCTAAGTTTTTGAATCTGTAAATAATGTAAATGAGGTATGTATTTATTGCTTTCGAGCAGTCAACCCCGTAGTGTGAAGGCAAAAGAAGGAAAGGCAGGTCGTCCCAAACGTATCTATCTACGTGTGTCGTAGTTGCTAATTAAAAAATATCTGGAAAGTCATCGTCGAATCAAATGGGTTAATTGTGCCCATAAGTTTTTGATTTTGTTTGATTATAAGAAGATGACTTCCGGATCTTAAATTAGAGAAAAGAAAAGTTGTTTCATTCTAAGGTGATATCATCCCAAATTTTAATGAATATTTAAAGCTTTAAAGATTTTGTTACCTCCATTCAGTTATAAGTATACGATCACTTTCTTAATGTACCCAAAAAAGTATCACTTCCTTGAATGACGCCAAATAAATTAATAGTCTTAAGTCTTAACTCTTAAATTTTAAATATGGAAAAGGAATTATTAAAAAAATAATAATAAAGAAATAAAGAAATGGTCGAACCCAACAAGAACACCAATTGTTAAATAATTTACGACAAACAGAGTAGCTGCTTTAAAAATATTAATTTTCTCTTGTTTTTTAACAATATGTGATAAATAAAAAATTAAAAAATTAATAACATTTCAAGTATTCTAAAAGAAAATAATCATAGTCGATACAATATAATTATGACTATTTTTTTATTCAACCATGTAATAACTTTTGCGTGCTGTCTTTATGCAATAACAGTGACATATGCCTTGCATTTAATATGAACGCAATGCATTAATCAGAAATACAAACAAATTGACTCGAATACCATGGGCTATAAAAGATAATATAAACTATAGTGTGTGAAAAGAAAACCAAAAGAGATATAAGTGGCGTGCTAATATGGGTTGACCTTGAAGAATAGCATTCGAATACCACGTCTACTATCTTCGATGCTTCTGATTATATGAAATCTGAATGCAGTGGAAGGAATGGGTCATACCGTAGTTGACAAATTCAGTGAGTCCGATCGACGAGGAGACATCAGTCATAACTCATGGAAATGGAGTTAGGAGGAGGATTTTTTTTTCTTTGTCTATCAATTTAAATTTAGACATCCTTACATAAAAGTAGATATGATTCATACACGAGTCACGTGTCCTATTAAAATTCAAGATTTTATAATTTATTAAATCAAATATTAAATTACAATCATTAATTTCACAATGGATACGGGTACAGCGGTATCTAAGCAAAAACCTTCAAATAAATAATAAAAAATAAAAACAAATAATTATGCATGCATGTACCACACTCAGTCAAGCAATAGACCAATAGCGTAACGAAGAAGGTTCTAAACCATTAGACTGTGTACGGGCGGCTTGAAGGGAGATGTTTCTATTTCGCTAAGAAAATAAATAAATCAAATAACTAAAAGCAAAACACATCTCCAACTCTCCAGATTAATCAAGATAATTGTGCAAGCAGCCCTGAAAACCTTATAGAAGTCTAAAAAAAAGCTGATTACCATAGTAATAAGGTATTTGGTCAAAAAATGAACGCAAGCATGTGAACCCTGTTTTGATCGTGGCAGTAACTTAAATAAGTAAAGGTTTTTTATGTTTCAAAATAAAGAAAATAACTATTGGCGCACAAATGAAGAGTCCACTGAACGTGTAAAATAAGACGCCCAATGCCCACCTTACTCAAGCATTTTATCAACTAAAATGTTTTTTTTTTACTTATAATGTGTGATATTATATTCACTACATCTTTATTATTCAATGTGATATAAATCATATTTAAATAAATTTACATCTCATATAATAATAAATAAAATATAAATTGACATAACATTCCATATAAACTGAGTATAAATAATATAAATATTTTATTCTCTAGCTCAAATCAAAGTAAAGCGGGATGATAGTTAAATAAAGTAATTTCTCCGACGACCCACAAAAGTAACTTATCCTGAAAATTATATATTTTAATATGGTATTGTAGGCCAGGGAGAGACCCAGCCAGGAAACTCCCCCCTATCCTTTCAAACTAAGGGCTTTTCATGAACTGACTCGGTCCAAAGAATTGGATTGTGAAATTTAAGCAACATATTTTTAGGGTTAGTTTGGATTATATACTTAGAATTATTTTGGTTCAATCTTTTGTGGTGCGTTTATTTTGATTCAACTTAAAATCAAATATTTCTTTAAAAGTTATATTTGTTTCAAGAAAATTAGTGATGAATTATAAGACTTTTATATGTCTATTAATATATTTCAAATAACGTATGTTGCTTTATATTTATTTAATTTGTTTTGAAATATAGATTATGAAATATTTTTTCAATTTCATTTCTTACATTTAGAATTTTATGACTTTATCCTTGTGTCTATTTTTCTTTAATGTCGATTGACTCCATCTTGACTTAAAGAAATGACTAAGTAAAAAAATTGATTTGAATTCGACTTCAATTTAACCCAACTGAGCTAATTTGTCCTTTGTACACTTCTAGTAGCTATAGAAATATTTTTCTACCTATGAGAATCTATATAACTCATCATGTATATAAACTTTCCTTATTTAAAATGAATCTCAAATAAAAAATAATTGAAATAGAAATGGTATCAACCCAGACCTGTTCAAAACTTAGTGTACGTTCAGGTTAATGTTAATCAAATAAAAACTATGAATCAAATAGTGTAAATTAATTTTTTTAAAAATAGTGTAAATTGGATTTCAACCTATCACTTTGGGGCATACACGAAGGCTTGGTTTGGTATTATTATGGCTATAAAAAAATTGTTGAGCTTTTGAACTCTCAAAAAGCTGCTATAAAAAAACTATAATAGCACTATTTGGTAAAATAATTCAAAAGTTGCTCTCAATAAGCAGAAGTCATTGTAGTAGTATTTGGTAAATATTTTATAAAGTGACTCTTAAAATATAAAATGATTTTAATAGGTATAAATATTTATGGGAAGAATAAAAAATTAAAAACTGGAATTAATGGAAGGACAAAGTTAGATTTTTATTAAAATTCAAGGATTATATTGGTTTTTTAAATTTTTTTAATTTCAAAGAGCAAAAGCTAGTTTTAAAAACAACCACATAAGCATTATTTGGTAAAATAATTCAAAAGTTGTTCTCAATAAGCAGAAGTCATTGTAATAATGTTTGGTAAATATTTTATAAAGTGAGTCTTAAAATATAAAATGACAATAATAGGTATAAATATTTGTGGAAAAAATAAAAAAACTAAAAGCTGTAATTAATGGAAGGATAAAGTTGAATTTTTATTAAAATTTAAGGATTATATTAGTTTTTAAAATTGTTTTAATTTCAAAGAGCAGAAGCTTATTTTTAAAACAACCATATAAGGTGCTTTCAAAAGCATCACATGCATGAGCTACTTTTCAAAAGTACCATAATCTTTAAAATTGGGAGCAAAAATATCTTGATTTTTTTATTTACCAAATAGAAAAAAAAAATTGACTTATATTTTTTATAAATCAGAGTAGAACATTACCAAATCCACCCTAAATCTTGTGGCAGGGACTATGAAAACTTAAAATACATGCCTAAGCTAAACTCTCACATAAAAAAAAGCTTAAATTAATTAAATTTCAATATATTTGACAAAATCATACTAAATTATATTTTAATATCTTTGTAGCCACAAGTTGTAATTTAGAATTAAGAAAAATAAAATACTCTTTTGTTAGACCAAGTTTTTATAATTAAGTATAAAATCACATTAGCTTTTTTCTTGGTCAAAAAATCACATTAGCTAAAAGTCTAAAAGTATAGATAAAAGGAAATTAATAAACAAACCCAGGCCTCCGTCTTTCCTTTCTCAACTGCGGTCCCAAATTATTGTTTTTGACCAGAATATAACAGAGCTTCCACGAAAGAAGAAAATTAAGTTAATTTTGATATGAAAATTTAGTGCGTAAATGCATAATCAATGGAAAATGTGAGCCATAGAATGAAGTTTCAACAGGAAAGCACATTATGGCCCATCCAAAGCATTTGCTTACCCCACTTGATCACTTGGTAAGAACATGCCGCATCAAACAACAAAAGAGAATGACCCTAGTTAAGGATCAGAACCCGGCCAGATACAATTAATCGCATGCTGATTTATAAATGTACAATTGCCTAGGCTTAAAGACGAACCAATAATAATTACTCAAACACAGACATGCAGAAGACCATGGACACACACAGCACATTAATCGGACCCCAATTCAAAGTGCGAAAATGAACCATGCTTTTATTAGTGGTCCCACTTCATGCTTTGGTCCCATGGTTTGGGACTTTCTATACATTTCCAAATGCTTTCTACCTCTAATATGTATTTGATAGATATTCTAACTTCAAATTTTATGCTAGCGTGAATCAGCAAAGGACTAGAAGATGATATTTTATATTGGTAAATGTATAAAATTTTCTGTCAAGCAGTTAATTTGGTTTTAATTAGAATATATATAGATAAGTGTACAGGTGAGCATATACGTGAATAAGCTAGGTCCGCTTAATCAGTTAGTTAGTTAGTTTTTTTTCTTTTCAAAATTTAGTTTGTATTTAGACGTTTTAGATTTCTCTTTTAAAGAAACTGGCTTGGATATCATTCTTTCACTTGGCAAGTTAACTTTTCGTAGGATAAAACGTTAGTTTAAAGACAAATCACAGTTAATTAAGACTCAATAATCAGATAAGACAAATATTAAATAAACACTAACAATCTAATAAGAGACATGTCCTCAATGATCCACACTTGCAATATATAGATCCACTGGCTTGCGAACGGTGGTCCGCACCGCAAAGTTTTTGTTTCTTCTTAGCATTAAGCTATAATCACAAATTGTAACGTAAAATCTTATCAAATTGAATATATCTTTTATTATGTTGAAAAACATTAACTTTCTATTCAAAAATAAAAATAAGCTGGCTATTGAGTTCATCCCTTGACCCTTGGATTTAATTTGTTTAACTTGCAAAACTATGCAGATTGTGCCAAAAAGTCTGCAAATTGACAGAAAAAAAAAACTAATCCTAATTTAGGCAGATTGGTTAAACATATCACCCTGTGACGCGTATACCCAACTCAACATAATTGTTTTTTTTTTTTAATTTTTGTTATGCTACGTATAAGAGTTTAAAAAATTAAAACAAGTTAACAGCACATGTCCACTTCGTAATTTTATGGAGACGATTTTTGACTCATTTGACGGGTTATATTATTGGTCTAATTTTCTGGTCTTGGTCTTACATGACATTTTACCATGTGCAACTTTAATTTATTTTTTTTAAAAAAGTAATCTGTACTTATATTCAATAATATAGAGCACGTCTAAAAGGGAAAACCATAGCCCTTAAAAAAGGTGAATTCTCTGGTGATATCTATGATCAATGCCATTGGTGTTGCCCCCAGAGTTGTGGATGGCAAGATGACATTTGGACAAGTGGGGCCCAATGCTCTTTGACAATAGCGTTGGGAATAGGTGGCTAATTAATGAAGTGGTCAAATTGTATAGTGACAGGGTTTAGTGGCTACAACATTTTATGCAAAAATAATTAAATAATTTGTGACAAATAATTATAATTGAAAAAATTAAAACAGTATAGCTCTTTTTTATTTTTAGTTAACCAATGTGTTGAGGGAAAAAAATTGAAATTAAGGTTGAACCCTACAAGACCTTAGGTGGCAGAGAGGGATTGTAATACCTCGTCATTGTTATAGATAAGTTAGGATTACCTTAAA
>JAMLFY010001450.1:0-13314 GCA_030441495.1 Dalbergia oliveri
ACTCCGCACAAGTGATGCCTCCATATTTTCAAGGCAAACACTATGGCGGCTAACTCTAGGTCATGGGTAGGGTAATTAACCTCATTAGGCTTGAGTTGTTAGACGCATAGGCTACCACTTGCCTATTTTGCATCAACACACATCCTAAACCTTTTCCCTCAAGCATCACAATATACCTCGAAGGGTACATTGGGGTTTGGCAAAACCAAAACTTGGGTCGAGGTCAACCTTTCCTTTAACTCTAGGAAGCTCTTTTCACAATCGGATTCCATGAAAACGGTGTTCTTCCTAGTTAGCTTGGTTATGGAAGAGCAATCTGGGAAAAACCTTTGATAAACCTACGGAATAGCCCGCTAAACCCAAAAGCTCCGTATTTCCGATACGGTGGTCGGTCTATCCCAATTCATTACAGCTTCTATCTTACTAGGGTCAACAGCTATACCTCCTTTTGATACTACATGTCCCAAAACTTCACTTCCTCCAACCAGAATTCACACTTAGAGAGCTTAGCATACAACTTCTTCTCTTTCAACACCTCTAAAACCAACTTCAGGTGACCTTCATGCTCCTCGTGAGCTTTTTGAGATGAGTATGTCATCTATGAAAACAACCACGAACTTATCTAAATAGGGTCTAAAGATCCTATTCATATAGTCCATAAACACGGCGGGTGCATTTGCAGTCCAAAGGACATCACGGCAAACTCAAGTGTCCAACCGTGTCCTAAAAGCGGTTTTAGGTATATCCTCATCTCTTACTCGAATTTGGTGGTATCCCGACCTCAAATCAATCTTGGAGAATACCACCGCTCCTTTCAACTGGTCCATAAGATCATCAATCCTAGGCAAAGGGTATTTATTCTTCACGCCATCACACGTTCAATTGCCTATAATCTATACATAATCTCATGCTCCCATCCTTTTCTTAACAAACAAAACCGGGCTCCTGACGGTGAGGCACTAGGTCTGATAAAACTCTTTTCTAACAACTCTTCCAACTGGGTTTTCAATTCCTTCAACTCCAAGGGTGACATCTGATACGGGGCTATCGAGATAGGTCCCGTTTTGGACCAACTCGATGGAGAACTCCACCCTCTCTGGAAGGAACCTGGACTCATCCCAAATACCTCCGGGTACTTCCTTACCACAGGAATGTCATCTATGTTCTCGCCCAAAGTCTACCTCGCTAGCGGCTAGAAGGACATATCCCTTAGTTTTCTCCCCATGACAGACATCTACGACATTCACATAAAGTTTCAAGGTTTGACTAGTCTTGCTAGGGGATGACGAAAATAAGAGATTTGGTATGACAGCCTAACAACACATGGTTAGCGCTGAAGCCAATCCATGCCAAGGATTACGCCTATGTCTTTCAAGGGTAAACAAATTAAATCTATGACAAAAGATCTATTTTCAACGGAAGATGGCAATTTAGACAACAGTTACATGTATGTACTACCCTTGGTAGGAGTAGAAACAACGAGATCAAAGGAAGCTTAGAAACTTGCAAATTTAGAGACTCGACACTAGCATGTGAGATAAAAGAATGAGTAGCACCAGAGTCATATAGCAAATTAAGGTCCTACCATTTAGTTCGCACTTACCTTCGATGAGGTCGTTGGATCCATGTGCGTCCTCTGCGTTGGGAGGAAGACTCGTCCTTGGTGTTGCGGTCGGGGATTTTGACTTACGACCTCCATTACTTCCGGATCCTTCGCATAGTGGCCGAGCTTGCCACATCTAAAACACACTCCTTGCCCGCTGAGGAGGGACGGTTGCCATGATTCTTTCCACAGCCGGGGCACTCCACAGCGCTGTGCCCATCCTGGAAGTAGGAGGGGCTCTGGGGTGCCTTGTTCTTGTTCCCATTGGGCCCTCCTTGTTGATTGTTGTTGTTGTTATTGCGAGGACCGCCCATTCCGCCTTGTTGATGGTTGTCCTTCCGCCCGCGGGGTTGAACCCGGCCTTGGGTGTTGCCGAGATGGTTGATTGTTGGGTCCTCTTTGTTGTTGTGGTTGATGATGTTGTTGTTGTTGCTTGAACCTGATCGGATTGGTAGGGATGGTAGTGGTTCCTCATTTGAGTCTGATTTGATGGCTTGAACTTCGGGTCTAGGTCCCAACCCATCTGGGACGATCCACCCTTGCGGCACTCATCTTCTTGTGCCCTTCTTCCATGATCGGCACTTGTTGACTAGGGTCGGAAGTCCCTAATCTCCATGTGTGCCACAGGAAGTTAAGTTCGGCCCTTAGACCGGCCTCGAACTTAACACACTTCCATACCTCATCGGGTTCCCTTGGAAAACTCGTGAGAACTTGATCAACTCTTCAAATTTTGCCGTGTACGGGCGTAGACATTCCACCTTGGACCAACTGCATGAACTCAATGTCCTTGGCGTTCCACGGACTTCGGAAATACTTCTCATAGAAGTACGTCTTAAACACCTCCATTCATGGCGCGCCGTAGCTTCTAGCAGCCTTTCGGTGCCAGCCCACCAAAACTCAGCTGTGGCTTCCATCATGTAGGCAGCAAAGGTGACTTTTTTTGCTCCTTTTAACAGGTAACCACAGTAGAGATCTTTTCCATGTTCTTGATCCACTCATCAGCCTTGTCCGGGTTCAGAGCTCCACGAAAGGTTGGGGGATTAGCCTTGCGAACTCCCCAAACGGGCTTGTTCCACAGCTTCAGCCTGGGACCTTGAGCAGCGTCCCTTGGTTGATTCATGCGGTCGAACATGCGTTCCATCGCCCTAGCCATTTCGCGTAGAGGGCAGCCTCATCCCTCGTTCACCGCGTCGCGTTCCCATTTGCCCGGGTGCCATTGGTCCCTAAGCACACAAGTCAACAAATACCGAGGTGATCAGGCTCAACATTCCGAAATGAATGAGCTAGTTACCATGGCATACAAGCAGACAAGGTCATGAATGCCTACCCTATAGCTTATCTCTAATAGCTAAGCACTACACATGACATACTAACGTAACATGCTTCTAAAGCATGGTCAGTCCAATCCTCAGGCTCGTGAGAATCAAATCTCTCATACCATAATGTAACACCCTAATATTTAACCTCATACGCTAGGACGTATCAAGACTAATTATTAGTTATTACTTTTCTTTAAATTCATTTATAAAATACTTAGCGGAAAATACGGGTAAATTTTTTTTTTGAAATGATTTATATAAACCAAAGTGCGAGCCTTTGCGCGTAACATAAACAACGTGAAGCGGAAGAATAAATAAAACATACAGAATATACACATTAAAGAACACATCCATCATAAACATCATTCCTCATTACTTTAGATAATATAGTTTAGTACATCACAAAGAGAAGATAAGAGAAACATAAAGTCTTACCCGCATGCAGTGGGCAGAGCTTGCAGGACAATGGGAAACATAAAGACAAATACATGGTAATAATCCCAAAAGATAAACACCCAACTATCACTACCCTCCCACTCCAAGCCTACGGTGACGGCCTTCTTGCCGGGAAGATGTAGCCCGCGACCGACGAGCTCCTCGATGTAGCCCAACGAAGCGGAGATCTAGGCATGGGAATCGAGGGGACAGCGTGGCCTCCGCGTCGTGGTCGCTCTCTGCTTGTCGAACGCGCCTCGCATGCCTCGGCGGTGACCGTGCTCACTACCTCCTCCGTGACCCATAGGGAACGAAGGGAAGATCCCTCCAAGGATCAGCCTCTGATCGAGACGGGAACATACCAGGATATCCGCGTACCTCCGACGAGGAAGGTCGGGCACGACGGCTCGCCCATTTCCTGGTCGTGTCCTCTCGAGATCGAGGTCGTCGCCAAAGGGTGAAGTCGGATCGAAGTGATAGCTGGAGACGGGAAGCAAAAGGGCGTCCCACATATGCAAACGCGCACCTCGCAATGACCCTTGAAGTGGTAGGACTGATGCTCGGGTCATAGTGCACCTCCCATGTAGGCGGGTCAATGAAAATCACGAACGACGCCATCGATATTGAAGACGTAACGGAAGAAACAGAGAGGGGTGAGAATTCTTACTAAAGAATCTCAGGAGGAAGTCCTCTATCCTAGTGCCATCGTTCACGTCCCAGGAACCTTGGGTTTATTATGAAAATGTTGAGCATGCATAGGTTCATTATGAGGTTTTCACAAAGGTCGTTGTCCAAGGTCCATGTCTTTTATAATGATTCTTAATGCATGTATGCAACATAATGTTTCATGGATGCATGGTAGCACTTTAGGTAAATCAAACAATAATTCAAACAACATTGTGTGGCATGAAACTTTTCTTTGATCATCTTTCCTTTTCTCATACTTGTGTCACCAATAATATAGTAACCGCACCCCTTAAGCTAGGCTATGAGCTCATACCTTAACTAGTCGTCACTAGTTCTTACTTATCCTCTTGATAAGCGAATCATAAATATCATAATCCCGACTCCCAGAGTACGGGTAGGGGCCTAAGGATCACCCATCATGGGACTTTCTCCTTCTTCGAAACGCATCGACGGCTTAAGACCAGCTTGACTTTGTCCGCTTCGGATGGCTCGACGTCCATACCCCCCCCACGGGTTTACTTCTTATCTGTAGCAGGAGAAATGCGTTCTGCATATAACTTTTAAACTTCATATTTCTCAAAAACTTTCTTTTGTCCCTCATTTACGGAAATTCGGCGGCATAACACTACTCTCCGAATTCCTCAAATTTGAGTCATGCCACATAATTTCAGTCACATGCATCATTTTCATGGAACTTTCTCATTGCCACAACTTTCTAGTTCACATGAGCATATTTCTCAATTTCATTCATATCTTTGAAACATTATGCATTTCAAACACAACAATTCATCAAATTATGCATATAAAGTTTCATGCTCAAGGAACTAACATAATCACATCATCATACGTGTGCACGAGGTTCATCATCATAATCATACTCTCTCGTCCACCTATCTTAGGATCTTATGCTTTGCCCCTTTCGGGCTTTAAACTTGTATTTGCATTATTATTACCCTCAGGGGTTGGCACTTAAACTTTTCCTCTAAAGTTTGAACTCACCAAGATTCCATCTCTACTCAACATAAAAGGGCAGAAACTATATATCGTTTGCTTAAGGGGCTCTAAAATCTCCATTCGCGACCCTTTTAAGATCCATCTTCGCCTAAGACTCCATAATTAATTCTTAGATCAATTATGAGGGATTCCTAGGCATGTTCTCTAAGTTATAAACCACTTAGATCTCTTATCATCATCTTATACTTAGAAATTAGCACCTAATCATTTATGAAGGGATCTTGTACATGTCTTACTAATTATGAATCATTTATCCCGAATTAACCATTCTAGAACAGATTTGCACTTCTTTATTAAGGTGTTCTAGAATTCTCATCTCAAGTCCCTTTTTAGTTACTTATTCTTTACTAGCTTCTCTAAATCGATCCTTGCTTCACTCAACATAATTTTACACATTTAACACCTTAGAACAGCATTTATACAGGAGCCAAACATAGAACCAAATCATGAACCCATAAGATCACATAATCTCTTGGGTTGAAATGCATATAAGTTGCTAGTTTTCTCTTGGAATGTTTCTAAAACAAAAGGTGTTCTGGTAATCGATTACATGTTCCTAGTAATCGATTACCAGGAGCTCAATTCATTCTGGGTTTTCAAAAACAACGGGTAATCGATTACACATAATGGTAATCGATTACTAGGGTTAAATCCGTTTCCAAAAAAAGTAAACATAGGGTTTCATTACATACGACGTAATCGATTACTTAGGGTTAAATCCGTTTCCGGAAGAGTAAAGAACATTTGGTAATCGATTACATTATAAAGTAATCGATTATAGGGTTTCCAGAGGTTCCTGCAAAAGCCGCAGTAATCGATTACACACTCTGGTAATCGATTACCAGAAACCAAAAGTCCTTCAAAAGCCTTCTGGGTCGATTACATTGGTGGTAAACGATTACCAGAACCTTCGAAAATTGAGAAAACATGATTTTGACACATTCCAAACTATTTTAAACCTCTTGAGACCTCATAAAACTTTTCCAACATTTCCTTGAAAATCATTCATGTATTTTACAAAATCAAACCATTGTTGGTTCATACCAAAACTCATCCATTTCTTTTTGAATGGAGTTTCCTTTTTAGGATACTTAGGGCAAGTCTTTGAGCTCTAGAGTGTTTAGGTGATGACAAAATCTTAAACATGCCATGCACTTTATTTTACTCTTCATTAGAAAGTAAAGTGAGAGCATAAAATAAATATGAGATGCAACTTCATTATTATCTTTAAGGATTAAGTGATGACTTGAAATATAAACATGAAATGCAAGCTTGGGAATTTAAATATGGTAATGCAAGTTCATTCATTTACTCTTGTGAAATTAGTGATAACATCAAAATAAACATGAGATGCAAGACATAAATTTAAACATGAATGCATCTTGTTTTTGTCTTAGCTAGAGCTCTTGCAAGACTTTTAGAGGAACATAAACCTCAACCCATTATGCATCATAAGGCAAGCTTTAGAGTTCTTAGCACCTAGACTTCAAGAGAAATCTTAAGGTTTGAACTCACCATCAAGCTTAAGGAAATGGACCCAAAGTTCATCACTTTGTCTAAACAAAACTACAAGAACTAAGTCATATTCTTTATTTTATTGCTCATAGGCTTCAATCTAGCGCGGATTCTAGAACGGCCGACCAACTTTAAGGTTGGCAAGGGTAAGCCTAGAGCTCTTTGAAATCATGAGATTAACTTTCTTAACAAAACTTTCGTGATCTACTAGACATATTTTACAAACTTTGTTCAAATCCATAGAAAAAAACTGAAAATCCTTAAAGGAAAGAGGAAGAGGAAAAACCGAAACTTAAGCCAAGAAAAGAAAGGAAATCCAAGCATGTATGGTCCAAGACCAAGTTGTTTCAAGCTTTAGAGGTTTCTCACATGACAACAACAAATCATTATCTTGAAACCTCATCATCAAGCTCACATTCTTTTTGTAAGAAGGCCTCTGGCCGAAAAAGAAAGAGGAAGGAAAAGGAGTTTGAAAACCAAGAGAAAAACTAGAACTTTCTTGAAGAACACAAACAAAAATCATCAAAACTTAACCCCTACCTTAAGAAGTCTTGAAGAGATGTAAGAAAGCTTTGTTTTCTAGATGGAAGGAGAAGGAAATCCTTTTGGAGTCTTGAGGAAGAAATCAGCCAAGTTGAGGGAATTTGAGAGGAATGAGAGAATTTGCAAGAAGTGTGAACTTACCAAGTGAACCAAAGTGTGACAAGGTTCATCAAGGCTTGGTATTTATAGAAAATTTGCAATATTGGAGGCTGAAAGTGGAACCGGCGGCCTTTTGGAGGAGGAGGAGGGAGGAAATATCTCTTACAAAAGTATGGGTTTAGGCATGGCAAGCATGGTTGGAAGCATGGGCAAGGTATGGCCTAAGCATGGGCTTTGAGTGCATCACAACTCAACATGTGGCACCATTTTGGGGACAGAATTTTCGGCCTCCTCATCAGCCAAGGGGAAGGGATTTTTGTTCATGTAATTGTGGTTTAAGGATGTGTTTAAGTGTTTCTATGATTAGGCTTTTTGATTAGGAGTTTGTAAGCAAGCGTTTAGGTGAGAAAATGGTTAATTGAGGTGGTTCAAGACTTGATTAGGAGGGTGATCTTATTAGATTAGTAATTTAAAATAATTCTTTTGGTCAAATGAGGTATGGCTCAATTCCTTAATTTAAGGAAGAGAGAGAAAACACTATTCAAGATTCCATGACTAGAAATCTTGAATTTAAAGAATACCGTTAGAGTTTATCTAAGCAATCTTAGGTTCTAATTAACCTTAATAAATCATTTTGACTCTAGATTAATTATCGAAATAAATTAATCTTCGATTAGAGCCTAATATCGCTTAGGTTTGCTCTTATTGCTTCATTAGGCGCACTGGACACGTTCTAGGGCAAAATGGTATTTTACACTAAACCGCTGGACCTTTCTGCTTTACTAAACATCAAACATTGCTCATAAACATCATTCTAAACTTCCTGTTTCTGCTCAAACGGCATCTTTTACCCGTGTAGACAGAGGAGGGTATTTTGGTCATTTTGAGCCGAAGTTTAGAAACGAGGTTTCCTCTCTTTAATATCATTCATAACACCATAATCCCCTTCAAACATCGAGTTGACCCATTTGAGGGTTGCCGGGGCAACTGTCCCTTTAATTTCGTGAAATGACCTCAAGGGCATTTTGGTCATTTGTACTGAAGAGGAGAAATTCGGGCGTTACAGGAGTTGTCTTGCAACTTAGTTTGAATTAACCTCAATTAGTTTGAAATTCAAATTTTCAACACATTCCTTAATTTAGGGAATTGGAGAGTAATACTATTTGTTATGACATGACATAATGTCCTTGATCTGAAGAAGGGAATTTGAACTTTCTTAATCAAACTTAGGCCTTAATTAACCTCATAAATTATTTGACTCAAAATTAATAGATAAAATTAATTTGTCTTTAATTAGAACCTAATATTGCATATATTTCCTAATTGCTTAATTAAGCTTGTTTTAGCACCAATCAGGGGCAAAAATGTAAATTCACACAAAAACTCCCGGGACTTCCGGACTTTCCAATATCATGCAACACTTATAATCAACATTTCAACTTCCCAGTGATGACGAGTTGAGTCTGTCCTTAATCCCACATTCGGATTACTTCTGCAATTTCCGGAATTTCGCATATCTGAAAAACCAGGAAATTGAATTTTCATCTCTAACACATCCATAAACATATTCAATCCCCTTTAAACATCAAACTACCCTTGAGGATAGCCTATGATCGTCCTTTACTTTAGTAGAAATGAATTTAGGGCATTTTTGATCATTTTTACACAGAAATTCTGGGGCATTACATAAAATACAATAGCAATAGAACCAATCATAGTAATTTTTTATTTCATCCACTATCTGTCTATCCATTCGAACCATTTGTTTGGTATATTGTAGGAACCACTTTATCATTCCCCTTGTTAACATACTTGAACAAAATATTGATAGCTAGTTTGGCAGGTATACTCTACATTTATATGGAATTCATATTTCAAAAGTAGTTTTGCATTATATGGGACAATAAAGGATTGTCTACAACACAATCCTTTTTCACAATTTTTGCCCATCATCTCTTCTTCTATACTTGGGAAAGTCGACATCATCAATGATTGTCCTTGGGCCTAGTGGTTTTGGATAATGCTTGATGCATTGTCTATTTTTCATACATGGAGAATTTGTGTTATGTAGGCCACATGGACCGTGAACCATGTACTTTTCAACTACAGTAAATAGCTTTGGTTGGGCTCGTTGATTATAATTTCAGCACTTATGAATTTATCAATATCATCTAGTGAATGTGGTTTGAAGTCAGGATGCATAAACAACAAAATGTGAGCATGAGGTAGACCATGCTTTTGGAATTCAATAGTGCATGCATCTGCATGAAAATTATTGTGAAAAATATCATTAAATATAGAAGTCATGCCTATGTTTTTAAAGTTGCAAAAAAACCGGATGATATTTACTGAAAACTGATCATGCGAAAAAACTGATGCATGCAAAAAAATTGATACATGTGCAATAATAAAAACTTAGGCTATAGGTATAAAAGGAGACATACATCCAGATATTTTACCAAAAAACTCGCCACTCTTCAAGTCCTTTATCAGCTGGTCAAGTTTTATCTTGACCACTCTACATAATATATCTGGACTATCTTTTGCCTTTATTCCTCTTCTTGTCATAAATCTCTTGATTTCTTTCCACTCAGGATTACATGTCATTGTGATAAAGTAGCTTGAATATCCAGCATGTTTACAAATTGCAAAGGCATCTTTGCAATTACTAAACATGTAACGTGGATCACTAGTGAATGAATTTGGCAAAAAAATCTTTTACCTGTTGCAGTTGCATCTAGTTCACCTCGAACTAAACATTAATGTTATCCCCTGTAATTTGACTTGAATCTTGGCTGGCTAAATCTTAAAATCTCAACCGTTAGGATTCAACCATAGTATATGCATCAACCAAGAATTGTTGGTAAAGTCTTCTTGAAAGGAGGATTAAAGGATATTCATGTTCTCTATCCTGTATTTCATCTGAAAGAACTCCCTCATACTTACTTTCACCCTTTTGTTAGATATCCGTCTCGATGATGATTCAGCAGTGAGAATATCAGGCCTATATCCATCTTCACCGTAAGAAAAAGTAATGGATATTGCAATGCTAGATACATAGGATGTAGGACATCAACTCTCTGTAGTGATCTTGACTTTGTCTCAATGATGATGTCTCTTTCTGCATTTAAGTCCATCTACATCACCTACAACTAATGCCGCAACTTCTGATGCAGTTGGCAAGTTGTATGTCCTAGCATCTCTGGTCCTGTTCCGAATTAATTTAATCTTCACATCACAGAAGTTCCCATCTTTGTAACGATCCCTAGCACAACGAAATGTCTTTGCTAGGACATTCATATGATCAATCCTACTTTTTAGTAAAGAAACTATTTCGACATCTATATAGAATTGATTTCTTCATTGGACCTGAACAAATTCAAAATTAGGTATCATTTAAAAGAAAAAAAATTAGGTTGCAAGAAATTTCTATTTTTAATTTATAATATGATGAGAGAAATATTCTATATAGCGTGATCACTTTAAAAGTGGAAGTCTATTATAACTTCATTTTGTGCTACACATATGTATATAACTGGGCAAATCTTGTCTGAATTATCAAGTGGAAGCAAACTACCAATTGAATGATGATTTTGTCCACCCAACTTAAAAATAAGGGCTGCGGTTCCATTATTTACATTATGATCTATTTTCACCAGCCATAGATGTAAAACAGAACATATTATTGAAAGATTGAATGTTTTTGAGAAAATACTAGCCTTTGGTGTCATTGTCGTTATGCAATCTACCAATGTTTGAGGAGGTGTTGGCAAGCATGGAAACTGTACTTTACCTTCCATACAACATAATCCAAATTTAGGATGACTTGAATTTCTTGTTTTTGAAAGTTTTTCATCAGACCACATTAATGCTTTGCAAAATGGACACACATGCACTGGATCCCATGTCCCATATGTCTGCCATTTTACAACATGAATGATTAAGAGCCAATCCCAGATGTCTGCAATCATTCCTTTTAACTATTATTTATTTATTATCTCTAGAATTTTCTTTTTTATTTTTCAATACATTAAGTGATAATCCTCATCAAATATTTATTATCACTTATATTTTTATTTAAAATTGTTTATATTTTATAATTAATTTTTTAATAATAATTTTTGAATTGAAATTAAATTTTCAAATATCTCATTATATAATAAATATGTTAGTAACAAAATCTTGTGTGTTTGATGGAAAAAATAAATTTTGTTGCGACTCAAATAAAACTTCTCAGTTTCTATTAGAAAAAAATAAATTTTGTGTGGTTGATGGAAAATAAATATATAATTTTTTTTTATAAAAATAAGTTTTAATTTGATTTACATGATTTTCCCTATTTTTTTTAATTGTTATCATGTTTAATTAGATCGCTATTTTATTAATATTGTGCACCACATTTTCTTAATAATCATTATATTAATTAATAAAGTCTTTAAAAAGAGAATTCGATATTTAACTTCCAATAGTTGTTTAAATACGTTAATAAGTTAATCTATTGTAGAAATAACGCTTTGTAATATTAAAGATAAAGTAAATGATTTATATTAAAATAGAAATAATAAATGTAAATGAACTTATAAATTATGATAAATATTTTAGTATTAATAATTATCGTTTTAATTAATTACATACAAAATGAAAAAGGTATTTTAGAGAAACTAAATCAAATGATACTTGAATAGAAGAGACAACAGACAATAGTTGACAATAGACAATTGAGATAACTTACCATCTTCCTCTCTGTTTCATATTCACCTAAAATACATGATCTGTGTTAACGGAAGTAGATGCAAGGGCTTACGATGTAAATAAAAGATTTGCCAATAAGGAAATCAATAATATATACTCAAAAAGAATTGTTATATACCTTGACTATTAGATATATTGTCAAATGGATCGATTCCAACATCTTCGTCCAAATTGGAATCATCAAAAGCGTTTAAGACTGAATGATAAATACTAAAACTATTAGAAAATTTGATCATAGTCCAAACTAATAACACATGTAACTAATATGATGTAAGCCTTAAACTTGTATATTTAGATACCTTGATAATCAACTAAAGGATCTAAATTATTTCCATAGGCAGGCAAATTTGTTAGGTGATTGTTTGAATATTCATGGATACTATACGATAGAAGCTCCACCGGATTGCGAGTCATAGGTTTGACAACGGATGGGTCTTGAATTGTATGCTTTCCCTTTAATAATCTACCACTAAAATATAAACTCAATCAGGCAGTATAAAAGAGAAAAGAGTTGAAATCACTTACAATTTGTCTTAGAGTTGATCAATAATAAAGTATTGTCATCTTAAAGAATGAATCATATACTAAGGTTTGAACAACTAAGTACCTCAAAATAATGTCTGATGCTTGTGAGATCAGTTGTGTACTTGAGCCTTCTATTGACTTGCTTCTCGTGGCTTCTGTTATTGATATATTTCTTCCTTGTTTATTTTCTGTGTTATTTATTAGCAAAAACATGATAGGTTCTAATGTTTTTATTAATGCTTTGAGCAAATTGAGTCACAAATAAAAAATCAGAACCATAACAATAACATGTTGTTATGGTAAAAAATTAAGGCAAATTGGATAAAGGGGCTGGACCCGTTGTTGTATTGGATTGAAGTATGAAATGATAACAAAATTCTCAACTTAACAAGGAAACAAACACTGAATGTAATAGTAACCAGATGTTTAAAATTGAAGATAATATGCATTCATTGGTTATATTTTCTTTGCCAAATATAATGGTCTTTTTCTCAAATAGTGTAATATCCATGTTACTTTATTAATTGACTGTCCCCACAAATCAACACGAGTCTTTTTAGCATGCTTTGTCCTCACTCACACGCTTCCTGAAAACTTCCCAGGTCACCCATCCTCCAAGCCAAGCACGGTGAATTGTCGAGTTCTTTGGTACCTGTGACCAAGAAGCATCTTTATTTTGATACTGGAACAATCAATTCATATAAGTTATTCACAATTGTATAGTCTTATACCTATAAGTCTCACTAAATCCTCAAATTCCTGTGTAATTCGGTTCATTCATATATCCCTCTATTTAAGGGTTTTTCAAGAAGCCGGTCTTTG
>JAMLFY010001451.1:0-13308 GCA_030441495.1 Dalbergia oliveri
AGGAATATCTAGAATGATAATTTTATACTTAAAATTAATTTTTGGGTAATATTCGGTGAATTGGATTTAATGTTTGTTTACATCTTGCAGATTTCAATATGCATTCTTCAGGAATGAAACTTGCAGAGCAAGTTGCCACCTAAGGAGGACAAGTGTGTGGCTTGAGATGTGCCACACAATTACTCCTTTATGACTAACCAATAGGAATTGCACAAAATTACACTAATTATCTTCAAAGAAAACATTTTGGACTTGAAAATTCTATGTATTTTGCCCTAAACTCAAAATATCAACATCTTATCATTTCCCTTCATCACAATTTCGTCCAGACCTCTCTAAGCCATTCCTCCATTGTTCTTCCTCTCAAACTCCATTAACAAGCTTCAAGCTTGCAAAACCCTAGCTCAAGTCACTAAAACCACAAACTCTCTTCACTAAACTTATTCTATTCATCATAACCTACAAATCTAACCGATTATAATTTGAATCCATCACTTTTTCCAACTTTGAGGGCACACAATCAGAGGTTAAAGGAAGGGTTTGATGTTGGTGGGGAAGCTTTGAAGTGAAGCAAAAGCATTCTAGAGCATCCTTTGGAGCATAGAGCTCAAGAGCTCTCAAAGTAGGGTTTCTCCTGCCTTCCTTGTGAAATTTTTCAATTCTACTTTGGCTTGCCTAATTCAAAAATTTTGATGATATTGATGATTAACATATTCATATTGATGTATGAATTTTTGTGTTGTGTTTGGATGGCTTTAAAATGGGTTTTCTCTCAAGTGAAATTGGAACTAGGTTGTTGGACTTATTTTCTTGTTCTGTAATCAGAACTTTCACGAATTTTCTGGAAATTTTGTGGGTGGTTTCATGAGCCATGAAAATTATATGTTGTAGTTAACCTCTTAGACTAAACATACGAATTTTCTTAGGGGTTAATTCTAAGGTTTGATGCCTCAAAAAATTAGAAACCGAATTGTAACTGCTGTTGCTTGAATTGTGAGACTGAAGTGACAAACTTGCCCGAATTTTTCATCATAGCAATTGATTGAGATAGCTCCTGAAATTTATACACAAGACTAATAACATGTTGAAATACCTCTGTGAATTTTCTTGTACCATGATTCCATCGAATTCTAGGGCTAAATATTTTGAGAACACAAGTCTGGACTATGAATTTATGGCTTCTGACCAGAATTGCCTATTTTATTGAAGTGGTTATATAATTCTGATTGCCCTGAAATTTTTACAGGTTGTTTAAGACACATTGAAGTGTCATGTGAAATTTTTATAGTCTCTGAATTGATTGTTTGAGGGCAACATAATTCGTGTTACAATAGTGTAAAATCTGCCATTATGCTGGAAATGCAACAATGCTTTGAATTGATGAAGTAATGGAATTTTTGGTTCTAGAATGACATGAGTACTTGATGTTACCTTTTTGGTTGTATGTCTTGTGACATATGAATGCATATTAGATAGTTTAAAAGATTGATTTATAAGATACAAATGAGAATTTCGTTGTGAATGGATGCCTGGATGTGTTTTATGCATGCAGTGAATAATGTTCCTAAAGAAAATAAAGATTCTATGATCACAAGAAACTTGAGATCCTCTTGACTTGTTAAGGGCAAATAACGAAACATGAGATCCTCTTTGACTTGTCAAGGGCAAATAATGACACACGATCCTTTTGACTTGTCAAAGGCAAATGGAGTGGTGAGTTGAGATCCTTGGCTTGTCGAAGGCAAATAGAGAGAGGGATGTGATACTTTTGATTCATCAAGGGAAATCAAAGATAAATTTCATTACATTGGGCATGTACATATTTGTGTATATTGGTTCTTCTTGGTTGCCATAACTTACTATGAGTATGAGCTGACGGTGAGGTATTAGTGATTGGTTTTTCTTAAAAGTAACCCACTTCGAAAAGATAGATTTTGAACTTTAAAAATGGATAGTCATTATGTAATGCATGATCACCTTTTGTTAAATAAATCGAAGTGGCTGGGGCGGTAATGATGACATGAACTTCAGTATATGTTTTGGGAACGCCCTCCTGAGAATGTTAGAATCTCACCCCTATGTATTTGTCTTTCCGTGTCGTCCGAGGTTGATCTAGAAGACGGTGAGGCGCTGCTAGGAGAAGATCAAGTGGATTTTGCAGGTAGTTAGTAGCAGAACTTGTGTTTTTTTGTACTTAAGTGTATGTACATGTTGTAAAACATAAGAGATAACGGATGTACTAAAGCTCTTAGAAGAGCTTCCTTTTGTACTTGATTTGTATTAAATAAATAAGTTGTTTCTAGCTATATATCTCGATAACCACGAGTTAGTTAATGCGCAATTCTATTGACCCTTATTATAGATAATTAGAAAGGTCCGCGAATATAAGTAATAACTCTTGAGTATGATACCATGACTTAAGGATGGGGTTGTACTTAGGAGGATGTTACACTGGCGTGTGGGTTAAATATTAAGGTGTTACATTATGCGTGGCTCACGTTTTTTTTTGTGTTTTTCAAAAAAAAAAAATTAGCTCATATTTTTATTAAGTATTTTCAAGTATGATATAGAAAACTGAAACAAAGAGTAATATATAATAATCAGCTCGAATAATTCCTAGGCATGTTGATTAATTATAGGTGTTACAAAGCTGGCGGAGGAGCCTACCTACATTAGCCAACTATAGCCAAAGGACTTCAAAGAAGAGTTAGTAAAGCATTGAAAATATGGGATTGCTTTGCATGGAAGTATGATGAAATGCCAGGACATAGTCATCAACTCGTTAAACACAATTGCCATTAAAGCTTAGCTCAGTGACCTGTAAAACACCTCGATGATTCGCTCCAATGTGATGATCAAGATTAAGAAAACTATTGAGAGGTTGCTTAAAGCAAAGTTCATCTAAACAGGTATGTCAATTGGGTTTCTAATATTGTCCCTGTTATGAAAAAGAATGGCAAATTAAGGGTATGCATAGATTTTTGAGATTTAAATAATGCAACACCAAAAGATGAGTATCATTTGCTTGTTACAACATGTTAGTGAAAGCTCACCTGGCAATGAAATGCTTAGTTTCATGGATGGTTATTCTAGCTATAACTAGATTTTTATTGTTGAAAAAGATATGTCAAAGACAACATTTAGATGTCCAGGTGCTCTTGGCACCTATGAATAGGTAGTCATGCCTTTTGCACTTAAGAACTAGAGCAACATATCAAAGAGCCATGAATACCATTTTTGATGAATTTATTGGCAATTTCATGGAAGTCTATATAGATAATGTGGTTGTCTCAAATAGACAAAATGAAAACACATCTAAAAAATTTAAGGAAAGCCTTTGATAGGATAAGAAAAGAATGGTTTAAAAATAAAGAATCTCTAAAGTTTGCTTTCGAGTGTGACTCAGAAACTATCTAGGTTTTTTGGTCCAAAAGAAAGGGATTGCCATCAACCAAAATAAAGCCAAGGCAATCATGGAAGGTTTTCCCCAAGGATCAAAATAATTGCAATCTTTTTTGGGGAAAGTGAATTTCATGTGATGTTTCATTGCTAATTTGTTTGGCAAAATGAGGATATTTGCACTTGGTCAGCTCAAAAGAAGGAGGACTTTTTAAGACAAGTGACCATCAAAAGGCATTCGACACAATCAAATATTGCTTGAAAAATACTACTAGTGATGACATCGCTTAAGCCTGGAAAACCTGTTAGGCTTTATATTGTTGCTCAAGCAACCATTAGAAATATGCTGGCATAAGAGATGACAATGGCAGCGAGCAAGTTATGTATTATCTTAGTAGGGTCTAATAGATGTCAAATCTAGGTATAGTCCTTTGGAGAAATTGTGCTCTGTCCTTGTATTTTGCTTGTACCAAAACTCAAATGTTATTTGAATTTGAGAGAGGTCCATGTAATTTCAAAAGCTAATGTAATAAAATATATGTTGTCTTGCCCAATTTTGCATGGTTGAATTGACAAATGGATGCTTGCCTTGAACTGAGTTCACAATTAAATACGTGTATCCAAGGTTGTTAAAGGACAAATATTGGCTAATTTCCATGTGGACCATCCTTGTGATGAATTCAATAACGTGCATAATACGTTGGCATAACTCCTTGGAAATTATACTTTGACAGTTTGAGACATTGTTGAGGTGCTAGAGTGGGAATAATGTTAATTTCTCCAAATAACATTCCCATCAAATTCATGTTCAACTTAAATTCCCATGTTTAAACAATGAGGTTGAATATGAAGCCTTGATTATTGGACTCGACATATTGTTAGCTCAAGGTGTGAGAAATGTCGAAGTCATTAACCACTCATAGTTAGTCATTAAACAATTGGCAAGAGAATTTAGATGTATTAGTGAAAATTTGTTCAAGTATTTTGTGAGGCGACCAAGTTGTTATATAGTTCAAACATCATACTTCAACGTGTGTCTAAAGATTTAACAAAGAGGCAAATGAACTTTCTCAAATAGCTTCAAGATATAAAATAAGTCTATCAACTATGGAATCATTTGTTAAGATTGAACAAATTTTAACCGTTGGATGATCGTGAAGCGTTTATGGTTAAAGGCTGGATGACATCAATGGAGAAAACCAATTGTTGAATATTTGTAAAACCCAAGTCAAAATGTCGATCGCAAATTAAAGTATCATGCTATGAATTATGCTATTCTTAGTAATGCTTTGTTCAAAAGGGCATCGATGGTGATCTTTTGTCTTGTAAAAGAGTTGAGGCATGCATTGCTTGGCAAAAATACATGAAGGGATTTGTGGCACCCATCAAGGGCAAAAAATAGATGGGTTTTGTGTCGAAAAGGTTGCTTGCACCTAACGCCCAGGATTTTGCTGGATTTGGGATTAGGATTATCCTAGGTAATTTTTCATATAATTAAAAAACGAAACAATCCTCAATAAAGGGATATAACATTAGAAGAAAGGATAGGAGCAATTAGTGTGAGAGTTGCAAACCCCGATACCTGTACGTGTAAAATGACCAAAATGCCCTTGAGGTTATTTTACTGGGAAGCGAGATCGTGGGCCCACCCATCCTCAGAGGGGATGTTTTGATGTAATAAGGGGATTGTTTGTGTTATGAGTGTTAATAGAGGAGAAGAATCCTAATTTTGAGCTCCACAGAGGGAAATGACCAAAATGCCCTGCTTGTTTAACTTTAATTGCGTGTCAAGAAGCTGAACCAATCTCACTAAAATGTTTTAAAACATGTTTTTAAGTTATGATTGTCCATTTGGTTAAGTCTTGGTGGCCTCAGCAACAGTTTGAGCGAAATGACCATTTTGCCCCTCTCTTGTAGGTTTGCGAATTTTGAGATTTCTAAATCTCTAATGAAACCTAAGCAATATTAGGCTCAAATTAAAGCTTATTAAATTCTAATTATTAATCTAGAGTCAAAATTATTTATTTAGATTTATTAGAACCCAAAATTGCTTAAAAACACTCAAATTGCTTACTCATTCACCTAAACTTTTATTACTAGGTTATAGTCCTGTTGCAAACAATGAGAATGCTTATGCATGAAATAATGAAATATTTTTTGTTATTTAAAAATTTACCTCTGTTGTTGGAAGAAAGTATATTACTCTAAAAGTGTTAATTTGGAAAGGTTCTACAACGAAAGTTTGGTATTTAAGCGTATCCATTTGTGACCCACCTTCTTTTAGTTAATCTCCAGATGCATGATTAGTTGGTATATATATTTTCAGAATAAGACTATAAATGAGAAAATGTTATGAATGATTATGAGTTGAGAATTGTATTATGATATAACATGCTAAAAACTTAATGGTGACTTAAATTTATGAGGAAATGATCCTTTGGACCCATGGACTATAGGTGATGAAGGTGATTCTTGCCACTTTAACCGTTCTCAAAAGGGTAGAGTGGATTTTAACTTATCAAAAGGGATAAGTATATGCTAGTGACTAGTGAGGTATGGCTCATAACCCTAGATTACTCCCAAAAGGTGGAGTGTGGGCGGCCCCAAAGGAAAATGATGATGATGATAAGATTTTAAGTCACCTAAAGCATGAAAGAAATGAAATATGATGTTCTTACTATGCATGTTATTATGACATGATGATGAGGGATATGATGCGTTGATAAAGGAAAAGTTCATTATAAATATGACATGCTAAGTTTATGATGCATTATAAGACGCATGATTTAAAAATTGACGAACCTCAATTAAGACTTTCTAAACTTAATAATGAATCTTAGCATGCTCACTATTTTATAATAACCATGAGGTTCCTAAGCTTTGATGATAACACTATAGAGGAGATACCATTGGAATTATTTAGCAAGATTCTTCACTCCCTTTTCTTATTTCCCTCATCGTTTTCAACATAATGGCGACATTCGTCCTATATGTTGATACCCCTACATGGGAATTTCACTACGAACCGGACATCGTTCATATCACTTTGAAGGGAGGTGCGGGTTCGTGTTTTTGTTTTCATTCAGACGTCCATTCACACCCCATTCCTCGTTATCACATTTTTACCGTCTTCTCTCTATGGTGACGAAATGGTTTTTGAGCACGCCCGTCCACATGATGAAAGGATGCTCTGCCTTTACTTACTCTCTCCTAATTCTGCGTCCATGGTATTCCGTATGTCCCTCAACGAGGTATTTTGAGACGGATCCATTAGGATACCCTTACTTATGTATATTTAGGAACTCTACTCCTCTCCCTTCGTTGTGAAAGAGGGTAGTGAGGAAACTGCTAGTGCAGCCAAGATGGCACGAAGACCATCTATGCGTCCTCAGCCCAATACATCTCGTGTGTCCCTTTCTCCAGGAATTTGAGGATAGATGAGATATATTCCACCATTTAAGGGCTGGTGGGTAGAAAGTCTACATAGATTAAGCGTGATCATATACCCTAGTTTTAGGATAGCTCTCCTCGGCTATAAGGTTATTTACTTTAAGTGCATATGTTGTCTTATGTATTCTAGTTTGATGTATTTGTTTAAGACGGGAATATATAAGTGAGGTTATTATGTATTTGTATTATGGTGTGCTTATGGATGGTTCTATGATTAAGCCAATATATTATGATGTGATGTTTGTAAATTCCTATGTGTCTTTTAAAAATTTTGCTAAATCATTGCGTTAAGCGCGGCTACGTTTCATTATGTTTTTTTTAATGGCTCGTAATTTCATTAAGTATTTTCAGAACATGATTAAGGAACTTAAAGAGTTAAAGTATAGTATTAATTAAGAATCCTACCCTAGGTGTATTGGGTTAATTAGGGTGTTATAGTTTGATCTAGAGGCGAGTTTGAATTCTCAGGAGCCTGAGGATTGGACTGGCTATGCTTTTAAAGCAAAATACGTTAGAAATGTCATGTGTAGATGTTTGTCGGTAGGATAAGCTTGAGGATTAGTGTTGCATGAGCGCTCTATGTTGCATGTGCCATGGTAACTTGCTCACTTTGCATGAATATTGAGCTGATCACCTAGAGTGTTGCTGTTTTGTGTGCATAGGAGGAAGAAAACCAATGAGCATCAACAAGCAATTCAGCAACACAAATAACCAAGAAACGAGGACCGCGGAAGCACTCCGTGATGTGGCAAGGACAATGAGGATGATGATGATCAGGATCGCCAAACTAATGCGATCAAGGCCATGAAATCCCAGGAACGGCTCGTTTTGGGGAGTTTAGCGGGCAAACCCACTAGTTTCAGGGGACCCTCAATCCAAATATAAGGTGATGAATGGATTCCAAATCTGAGAAGGTCTTTGCTATAGTCCCATGCTCAGAGGAGGCGAAGTCACCTTCGCTACCCATATGCTTGAGGAGAGATGGGTTTTTGGTAGATGGTCCAAAGACTCTTGACGCGCGAACATCTACATTGATTGGGAGCTATTTAAGGTCCATTTTTATGAGAAGTATTTTCCAAGTGTGGTTACAAAATGCCAAGGACATTGAGTTTTATGCAACTTGTCCAAGGAAATATGAATGTGAGCCGTACACTTGCAGATTTGAAGAACTTATTAAGTTCTCAAGGATGTATAGGGAGTAATCCGATGAGTATTGGAAATGCATTAAATACGAGTCAGGATAAAGGCGGAGCTCAATGTGGCAGTTGTGCATTTGGAGATTAGGGAATTTCTTACTCTAGTTAACAAATGTCGCATCATTGAAGAAGGGCGAGAAAGCTAGACACACTAGGTCTAATAATGTCACCAAGAAGCTAACACCTCAAGGTCAATAGTTCGAGAGGCAGGAGTGGACCCCTCTCCCACCTCATTCGAACCCCAAGGTCCACAAAGGAACTTTAACAAGGAGAAGGCCGAACAACAACAACTGCTGCAATAACCCCAACAACAATCGCAACAACAATAACAACAACAAGGGGAAAGCACCACAAAGAGGTCCGAGGCATTTCACAACCCCACCATCCACAAATGTCCCAAGTGCGGCAATAATCATGGAAGCATGCCATGTCGAAGCAGGGATAAATGTTTGCTCCAGTGTGGAAAGTTAGGCCACTGCTTTCAATATAGGAAAGGAACCCGTCAACCCCGATCCTAAGCCGCAAGTACCAAGGAAGGGTCTTGGGTTCAATCCAGAAGAAGGGATGAAGTCAAGACGTGGAAGGTAAGTGTAACATGCATGGTAAAATCTTAATTGTACTATATGATTCTGGCGCTTCCCATTCTTTTATCTCCCACTCATGTGTTAAAAGCCTAACTTGCATGACCGAGCTTCCTTTTGATCTTGTTGCCCTTCCTGGAAAACCCGTTAGGACTTGTAAATGTTGTT
Organism: Dalbergia oliveri; assembly: GCA_030441495.1. NCBI lineage: Eukaryota > Viridiplantae > Streptophyta > Magnoliopsida > Fabales > Fabaceae > Dalbergia > Dalbergia oliveri. The sequence continues at coordinate 8,795 of JAMLFY010001451.1, forward strand.
CAGATCCAATTTTGTTATAGGGGAATAGATCCTTTGTTTAGATCTTATTTGTTTACCCATGCGAGGTTTAGATTTGATCTTGGCATGGATTGGCTTGAGGCCAACCATGTATTGCGTTAAGTGCCTATGAGAAAACCATCACTTTTCTTGTTCCCATCGAACCTAAGAAACCCATAAGTCTATACATAACGCCTATGGAAATAACTGGTAAGGGTGAGAATAAAGGTTATATTTTCCTAGCCGTTAGTGATGTAGACTTTGAGCAAAGTATCGATGAGATACCAATAGCAAGGAATTATCCCGAAGTTTAGAATGAGATACCGAGTTTCCCCCAAGAGGGATAGATTTTCCATAGAATTGCTTAAGGTGGGGTCCCATATCCATAGCCCCATATAGGATGTCCCCATTAGAGTAAGATTGAAAGCTCAATTGAGAGGATTTATTGGAGAAAGTTTGTCAGGCCTAGTGCGTCACCTTGGGGGCCCCGTTGTATTTGTGAAGAAAGGATGGAAGTATGAGAATGTGTGTCGACTATAGGCAATTGAATAAAGTGACGGTGAAAAACAAATACCCTTTGCCTAGGATAGATGACTTGATGGACTAGCTTAAAGGTGCAGGAGTGTTTCTAAGATAGATTAAGGTTAGTTACCACAAGAATTAGGGTAAAAGATGAAATATCCAAAAATGGCCTTTCGTCCAATACGGCCATTTCAGTTTGCAAGTAATGTCCTTTGGATTAACCAATGCTCCAGCAATTTTTATGATTACATGAATAGGATCTTTAGACCCTATTTAGATCAGGTTCGTGCTTGTCTTTATAGATGACATTCTCATCTACTCTAAGACCCATGAGGAGCATGAATACCACTAACCATAGTCCTGGAAATCCTAAAGGAAAAGAAACTATATGCCAAGCTTTCTAAGTGTGAATTCTGGTTGGATGAGGTGAAATTTTTAGGGCATGTAGTATCTAAGAGGAATTCCTTGGATCCTAGTAAGGTGGAAACGGTAATAAACTGGAAATACCAACCATGGTAACGGAAGTAAGGAGCTTTTTTGGGTCTCAGCATTATTACCGTCGATTCATCAAGGGATTTTCGGATTTCCCTACCTCTTACCAAGCTAACTGGGAAATACACCCTTTTCATGGACCCGGAGTGAAAAGAGCTTTCAAGAGCTGAAACACAAGCTAACCTCAACCCCTTTTTTAGTGTTCCCGACCCGATGTGCCTTTCAAAGTGTACTGCGATGCTTCGAGAAAAGGTTTGGGTTGTCTATACAGATAGGCAAGTGGTGGCCTATGCATCAAGACAACTTAAGCCGCATGAGGCAAATTACCCTACCTATGACCTTGGTCCTCCGTCATGTTTACTCTGAAGATTTGGAGACACCATTTATAGAATAAGGTTTGAGGTGTTTCCGATAAAAAATGTTTGAAATATCTCTTTGGCAGAAGGAGCTAAACATAGAGCAAAGGAAGGTGGATGGAGTTCTAAAAGATTATGATTTTGGGTTGAACTACCATCCACGCAAAGCTAATGTTTCTGAGCTTAATGCTCTAGTAGAAAATCTTTCTAGTATCCCATTTGATGGTGAATGAGATTGAGTTAATTGGCGGTTTGAGACTTAAACCTAGGATGACCTTGACCACTAGGGCATAAGAGCTTTCCATCTTATGTGACGAGTGAATTCAAGGAAAGAATTGCTCAAGCCCAAAAGGAAGATACAAAATTTCAAGAAACCTTAGAGGGTAAGAAGTGAGAAGTTGAAAGGTTTTACAGGAGGAATATAGTTTGTGGAGGAATTGAAGGTCGTATATGTGTACCCTGCCTTCATGGTGACCTCAAAGGACATTTTGGAGGAAGCCCATAAGGTCATTTCACCCTTCATCCTGGTGCCACCAAGATGTATCAAGATTGAAGAAGATGTTCTGGTGGCCAGGATTAAGGAGGATGTGAGCACATGGGTGAAAAAGTGCTTGGTGTGTCAAAAGGTGAAAATTGAGCACCAAAGACCCTCTGAATGTTGCAACCCCTACCAATCCCGAGTGGAAGTGGATAGTGTCTCCATGGATTTTGTAACTAGACTATGAAAACAAGCGAATCATGATGCCATTTGGGTAATAGTGGATCGGTTGACTAAGTCAACCCACTTTTTACCTATTAGGTGACTTATCCTTGATAGGTTAGCACAATTATATTCAGGAGATGCAGTAAGGTTACATGGAGTAATCGACGATAATCTAAATCGGGATCTGCGATTTGGTCACAATTCTGGGAAGCCTTTCAGAAGGCATTTGGCTCCGCTGTGTATAAATCCGGCTTATCACCCCCAAACGATAGTCAATTTGAAAGAACTATCCAAACCTTGGAGGATATGTTAAGGGCATGTGTTTTGGATCAAAGGAAAGTTGCCATGCCTTACCACTGATTAAGTGCATATAACAACAGTTATCATGCAAGCATTGGTATGACAATGTAAGGCCCTCTGGACGGAAATGTCAATTCTCCCTTATGTTGGTATGAACCCGGAGACGGAGTTACTGGACCTCATATGAGGGAAACAACGGAACAAAACAAGAAGATTCAGGGATAAGATTCTTCCTCTCAAAGTCGACAGAAAACTATGCGGAAGGCGGCGAAAACCGCTAATTTTCAAGAAAAGGGACCATGTGTTCCTAAGGTTAGGGCGCAGGGCATAGCAGAGCAATGAAAGTAAAGAAATTAACCCAGGATTTCTTGGCCCATTTGAAATCCTTAATAAGTTGGGTCTTGCAGCTTCATAGTCCCTTCCCCAGAGTCTCCAACCTTCATGATGTTTTTCATGTATCCAGGTTAAGAAATATCATTCAACCCCAAGTCATGTACTAGAGTTAGAACGTGTACAATTAAAGAATGACCTAACGTTTTCACTTGCCACAGAATCGTTAACCGAAAAGTTAATCAATTAAGAAACAAGGTTGTACCCTTGGTCAAAGTAGCATGGGGACAAGGTGAGACGGAAGAATTCACATGGGAGCTGGAATCAGACATGCAAGCACAATACCCGAGCTATATTAGTAACGATTTAAAGGGCGAAATTCTTTTTAAGGAGGGGATAATGTAACGCCTCAATTTTCCTGTCGTTTAGAAATTATCGAATTACCCTAGGTAATTTTTCATATAAAAGGAACAATCCTCAATAAAGGAATATAACATTAGAAGAAAGGATATGAGCAATTCCTGGAGAGTGCAAACCCGATTTTCTGGACGTGTAAAATGACCAAAATGCCCCTGAGATTATTTTCTCGGGAAACGATCGTGGGCCCATCCATCCTCAAGGGGATGTTTATTGTTAATAGGGAATGTTTGTGTTATGAGTGTTAATAGAGGAGAAGAATCCTAATTTTGAGCTTAAATGCGAAATGACCAAAACGCCCATACGGCCGTTTTAACTTGATTTGCATGCCGTTAAACCGAACCTCACTAAAATGTTTTAAAACATGTTTTTAAGTTATGATTGTCCATTGGTTAAGCTCGGGTGGCCTGGCAATTTTTGAGCGAAATGACCATTTTGCCCCGTCTTTGTTTTCGAATTTTGAGATTTTCGATTCGTCTAATGAAACCTAAGCAATATTAGGCTCAAATTAAAACTTATTAAATTCTAATTATTAATCTAGAGTCAAAATTATTTATTTAGATTGATTAGAACCCAAAATTGCTTAAAAACACTCAAATTGCTTACTAATTCACCTAAGCCCTTAACCGTAAATTCTCTAATTTGCAAAGATACCTTATCTTACACCTAAATAATACATGGAACACACAAAATCCTCTTCCATGAGGCTGTAATGGCCAGAATTTGAGCAATAATGCATCAGAATTATTACTCAAATAATGCACTAAAACAAAGTGCCAAAATGTCGCATGACACATAATTCCTTAATTTCATGCAACTTTGTCTAAAATCCATGTTTTCCTCCCTTTGTCATCTTGAAAATCCGCCAGCTTTCTCTCTTCATTTGGACATTTATGACTTCAAAATCTCTATAAATAGGCATGCTTGAGGTAGTGTTAGATGCCTTGTTTCATAACTTACACAATTCTAGTTTTTAGGAGCACCAAAAGCTTTCTTTCTTCCTCCTCTTTGGCCAAGATTTCTCTTCAATTTCTCAAAGAGATTTTCTTTCATTTCACTCAAGGAAACCAAGTCTTCTTCCTTCCCTTCAAATAAAATTTGGTAAGGTATTTTTCTTGCAGTTCATTTTATGCTATGACAAGTTATGTTTCTAGCTCAAATGATGATTTCATGGATTTCTTTCTAGCTTTCCATTTCGGTTTTGTATTTCCTCTTTCTTCTAAAATATTTCGGCCTTATGGCCTAGATTATGATGAAACCATGGTTCGATGATGAGGTTCTTAGAGTGCTTGCAAAGCCTTCACATGTTAGACCTAAAAACTTGAAGGTTTCACTAGTTTTAAAGCTTTAAAACTTTCATTTTTCTTTCCTTATTTTTCCTTAAGGATTCGGCCAAA
>JAMLFY010001452.1:0-13292 GCA_030441495.1 Dalbergia oliveri
TTTGTAACGAATTTTTACTGTAATTTTTACTATCATTAGGATTACCGAATTACCGCAGGTAAATATTATATAAAATTTGAGACCAAACAATCCTTAATAAAGGAATATAACGTTAGAAGAGAAGTTAGGAGCAATTCGTGCAAGTATTGCAAACCCCAATTTCTGGACGTGTAAAATGACCAAAATGCCCCGAGGTTATTTTACGAAGAAATGAGGATCGTGGGCCCCACCCATCCTCAAGGGGATGTTTTGATGTTAATAAGGGATTGTTTGTGTTATGTGTGTTAATAGAGGAAAGAATCTAATTTTGAGCTTCGACGCCAAATGACCAAATCCTTACCCGTTTTACTTCTCGATTGCGTGCCGACTTAGCCCGAACCTCACTAAAATGTGTTAAAAGGTGTTTTTAAGCCATGATTAACCATTGGTTAAGCTCAGGTGGTCTCGGGCAATTTTTAAGTAAATACGTTTTGCCCCGTCTTGCCTAGTTTACAAATTTTGAGATTTTTGATTCGTCTAACGAAACCTAAGCAATATTAGGCTCAAATTAAAGCTTATTAAATTCTAATTACTAATCTAGAGTCAAAATTATTTATTTAGATTGATTAGAACCTAAAATTGCTTAAAACACCCAAATTGCTTAGTAATTCACTTAAACCCTTAACCGTAAATTCTCTAAATTGCATGAATACCTTGCCTACACCTAAAAAATACATGGAACACACAAAATCCTCTTCCACAAGGCTGTAATGCACGAAATTATTGAGAATAAGTCAGAAAATTATTACACAAAAACCAAAGAATGAAAAACAAAGAATCATGAAAACATGGAAACATGATTCCATGTTTTAAGCCACCAAACAAAATGATTTTCTTCCTTTTTTTTTCCTCTAATTTTTGGTCAGATTTCTTTCCTTCCTTGTCCATTTATGAGCTGCAAAATCTCTATAAATAGGCATGCTTGAAGATAGTTTAGATGCTTAGTTCATAACTTACACAAATTCTAGTTTTAGGAGCACCAAAAGCTTTCATTTCCTCCTCCTCTTGGCTGAATTCTTTCTTCAGCTTTTCAAGAATATTTTCTTCATTTCACTCAAGGAAACCAAGTTCTCTTCCTTTCCTTCAAATCAAATTAGGTAGGGAGTTGTTTTTAAGTTTATTTCTATGCTTTGCTAGTGTTGTTCTTGGTTCAAAATGATGATTTCACTTTTCTCTAGTTTTTCCATTTGGTTTTCTTCTTCCTTTCTTCTAAGATCAATTCAGCCATATGGCCTAGGTGGGACTAAGATGATGGCTTGATGATGAGGACCTTGAGGGTGGGTTGTGAATCCATCACAAGTTAGGCCTCTAAAGTTGAAAGTTCCACTTGATGCAAAACTTTAAAGAATAATATTTTTATGATGTTTTTATGATCTTGAGTTTAGAACTTGAAAGATGTATTTTTCACTTTGTCTTGCTAAGATATATTGGGTTGAATTTATATTTCTCTAAAGTCTTGGAGGAGCTCTAGTAAAGAAATAAATGAACTTGCATCCATGTTTAAGTTTATGCCTTGCATAACCATGTTTACTTTCTATGTCATCACTAAATTCTCAAGAATGAATAAATGAACTTGCATATTCATGTTTAAATTTCCAAGCTTGCATTTCATGTTTATGTTTCAAGTTGTCACTTAATCTTCAAAGATAATAAAGAGGATGCATCTCATATTTATTTTATGCTCTCACTTTATTTTATAATGGCTAAGAAGTCAATGCATGGCATGTTTATTTTATGTCATCACCTAAAAATCCTAGAGCTCAAAGACTTGCCTATGAATCATAAGCAAAGAAATGAGATAATTGGAGTTAAAGAATTTATTCTTTAAGAAGTCTTGAGAATTGGAGCTTAAAAAAAAATGTAATTCTCTTCTCCCTCACCGGTCCCCTGCGGACTACCGCCGCTCCCTTGCTTAAGATTCTCTCCCTCACTTGGTCCCCTGCGGACTACGCGCTCCAGCTTCTTGCATCATGTTTATATTACAAGTTCTTGCATCATGTTTAATTTTCAAGTTATCACCTTAAATCTTAAAGATAAAGAAATGAATTTTATATCATGTTTATAATTCCAAGCTATCACCTTATAAAGACAAGATTAAAATGAGGTTGCATAGCATGGTATAATTCTAAGATGTCACCTAAATCTCTAAAGCTCAAGACTTGCTCCTTTTATCTTAAGTGAAATATTTAATTATGAACATTCTTTCAAGTTATAAATCGGCCCATGGATGTTAGGCCTAAAGTCCTATGATTCTTTCAATTTAACAAAGAATTAGTCTAAAAGAGTTTTAAAATTTGTAAGAATTTTATGGAAGCTAGTAATTTATGTGTACTTAAAATATGATTTGATGCTTATTAAGAATTTGGTGTCATTGATTCAATCTCTTTTGTTGCATGTTATACGTTCAACAATGAAAACTTATGCATAAAATAAAGACATATTCTGTGACCTAAGAAAGTGTATTATTAAAGAGTGATTTGGAGATTTTCGGTGCAGGAAAGATTTGGTATTTTAAACGTTCATTGTGACCCACCTCTCTTTTCCTGGAATCTTTGAGATGCATGATTAGAAATCTGGTATATATTATTTGCATAAGACTATAAATGAGAAATGTTATGATGATTATGAATGAAGAATTGTATTATGATATAACATGCAAAGACTTAAGGTGACTCAAAATATATGAGAAAATGATCCTTTGGACCCGTCAAACTATAGGCGGTGAAAAGGTGATTCTTGCCCCTTAGTTTTCTCTCAAAGGGGAGATTGAATTTTTACTTATCAAAGGGATAATAATATGCTAGTGACGACTAGCAAGGTAGCTCATAACCTAGATTACTCCCAAAAGGGTGGAGATAGGGTGGCCCAGGAAAATGATGATGAAAGTAACTTTAAGTCACCTAAGAAACTAAGTAAATGCATTATGTGAATATGATGTTCTGCTATGCATAGTATTTATGAGATGATGATGAGAAATATGATGTTTTGCTATGCATAGTATTATGAAATGATGATGAGGAATATGATGTGATTTTATGCATAACTATGTTATTATATATGAAAGGAAAAGTTCATTATATACATGACATGCTAAGTTTATGATGCATTATAAGACGCATGAATAAAATTACGAACCTTGTAAAGTATATTTTCAACTTAATAAATCAATCTTAGCATGCTCATTATTTCATAATAACCCCGAGGTTCCTGGGGACGATGATGATGAACAATGCATCATGAGGTGAGTACCCTACGAGATTCTTTTTATAAGTTCTCACTCCCTCTATTTTTCTTTCCATCTCGTCTTCAGAAATAGAAGGAAGCGTTCGTGAATTACATTGAGGCTTTCACCTGGTAGCGAACTCTATCTGAGTTTCACTCGTATATTTCAGGTAATATCTATCCCTATCCTTGGAATGTTATTACTAGGTGCCATTAATGGATGTCCTTCCATCCATATATTATTTATGTTTTGTTAAATTGCCTACACTAGTCTTATTCCGTCTGTAGGCAAATATCTATATGATATGTAATTATGGATGTTATATGATGGAGCCTAATATATGATGTGTTTTTCATTGCTATGTGTGTAATTTTCACTTTATTTCGAAATCATTCACGTTACGCCGGCTCACGTTTTCAATTATGTTTTAAAAAAAAAATGGCTCGTAATTTCACTAAGTATTTTCAAAGCATGATTAAAGAATTGAGCAAAGAGTAAGTCTAGTAATTAATCAATACAACCTAGGTGTATTGGGTTAATTATTAGGGTGTTACATTTGGTATCAGAAATTCCTTTACTGAACTTAGGATTTACCGGCTATGCTTTTAAAGCATACGTTAGTAATGTCATGTGTAGATGTTTATCATTAGGATGAGCTTGAGGATTAGAAATACATGACTACGTATGTTGAAAGTGCCATGGTAACTGCTCATTTGCATGGAATATTGGGCTTGATCACCTAGTGTTGCTGCCTTGTGTATAGGGACCAATGGCACGACAACACAGATGAAGAAGCGCAGCACAATAACCAAGAAATGAACGCGGAGCACTTTCGTGACGTAGCAAGGACCATGAGAATGATGATGGAACGGATGGATCAGGGTCAAGCTATATAAATCAAGGACATGAAATTCCCGAACATGCTCGTTTCTGGAATTCTGAAGGAATCCACCCGTTTTCAAGGGGACCCTAATCCTAATGTAGCAGATGAATGGATTCGGAATATTGAGAAGGTCTTTGTCGCAGTTCCATGTTCCGAGGAGCAGGGTCACTTTTGCCATCACATGCTTTGAGGCTGATGCCTTTTGGCATTGGTCTCAAGACTCTGGAGGAATGAAGTGGACATTGATGGGATTATTTAGGTCCATTTTTACGAGGTATTTTCCTAGTCGGTTAGAATGCTAAGGACATTGAATTCATGCAACTTGTCCAGGGGATATGAATGTGGCTTAGGATACTGAAGATTTGAGGAACCATTAAGTCAAGGATCAAGGATTAAGGTAACCCCTACGAGTATTGGAAATGCATTAAATACGAGTTAGGGTTAAAGGAGAACTTAATGTGGCTTGCGCACTTGGAAATCAGGGATTTCTCTACCTTAGTCAACAAATGCCGCATCATTGAAGAAGGGAGAGAAAGTTGGTACTTCAAAGTCTCAAGAATATCATCAAAAAGCTTACACTCAAGTCAACACTCAGAGGAAATCGACCTCCATTTCCACATCAATCAAGATCAAGTGCCACAAAGGAACTTTCATCAAGGAAGACCGAACAACAACAACAACCGCTATAATAACCCCAACAATAATCACAACAACAACAACAACAAAACAACAAGGGAAAGCACCACAAAAAGGTCGCCTTAGGAGGACTTCACCAACCTCATCATGCAGAATGTCCCAAGTGCGGCAAGAATCATGGGAGCATGCCATGTCGAGCCCTGAACAAAGTTTGCTATTTGCTAAGCCAGGCCATTACTCTCCGAGAATGCAAGAGGAACCCGCCAACCCCCAATCCCAAGCCGGATACCAAGGAAGGTATTCACCGTTAATGTTGAAGAAACACAAGTCACGAAATCTCGTGGAAGGTAAGTGTAATATGTATGGTAGAAACTTAATTGTACTGTATGATTCTGGCGCTTCCCATTCTTTTATCTCCCACTCGTGTGTTAAAACCCTTAACTTGCATATACGAGCTTCCTTTTGACCTTATTGTTTCTACCCTGATTGGAAAACCCGTTACTTGTAAATGTTGTTTAGATTGCCATTTTGTTATTGAATAGATCATTTGTTTTAGATCTCATTTGCTTACCCATGCAAGGTTTAGATGATTCTTGGCATGGATTGCTTTAAGCCAACCGTGTACGTCAAAACTTATGAGAAAACCATTACTTTTCTTCCTGTTCCCATTAGACCTAAGAAACCCATAAGTCTTTACATAACTGCGGAGAATGGACTGGTAAGGGTGAGAGTAAAGGTTATATATTTGCTTTAGTGATGTAGACTTTGAGCAAAGTATCGATGATATATCAGAGTAAAAAATTATCCCGAAGTATTTCCAGAATAATATGTAGCTCCCAAGAGAGATAGAATTTTCCATAGAATTGCTTCCGGTGCAGGTCCCATATCCATAGCCCCATAGGATGTCCCCATTAGAGTTGACCGAGTTGAAAGCTCAGTTGGAGGATTTATTGGAGAAAAAGTTTTTTAGACCTAGTGCATCACTTCTGGAACTCCTGTTGTTTGTGAAGAAAATGGGAGTATGAGGATGTGTGTTGACTATAGGCAATTGAATAAAGTGACATGAAGAACAAATACCCTTTGCCTAGGATAGATGACTTGATGGACAGCTGAAAGGGGCAAAATGTTTTCTAAGATTGATTTGAGGTCAAGGTTACCACCATAATTAGGGTGAAAGATGAAAACATATCCAAAACGGCTTTTTAAATCCCATAACGGCCATTTTGAGTTTTAGGAATGTCCTTTGGATTAACCAATGCTCGGTATTTTTATGGATTACATGAATAGGATTTTAGACCTATTTAGATCAGTTTGTGGTTGTCATAGATGATATTCTTCATCTACTCAAGACCCAATGGAATGAACCCACCTAACTATAGTATCCGGAAATCCTAAGGAAAAGAAACTATATGCCAAGCTTTTAAGTGTGAATTCCTGGTTGGATGAGGTGAAATTTTTAGGGCATGTAGTGTCTAAGAGAGGGAATTTCTGTAGATCCTAGTAAGGTCGAACCCTTGTAAACTGGGAAGACCAACCACGTATGAAGAGCTAGCTTGGTTTAGCTGGTTATTACCGTCGGTTTATCAAGGGATTTTCCCAGGATTTCCCTACCTCTGACTAAGCTAACTAGGAAGAACACCCCTTTTTCATGGACCCAGGAGTGTGAAAAGAGCTTTCAAGAGCTGAAACACAAGCTAACCTCAACCCCCGTTTAGTGTTACCCGACCCCAATGTGCCTTTCGAAGTGTACTGTGATGCTTCGAGGAAGGTTTGGGTTGTGTAATTATGCAGGATAGGCAAGTGGTGGATATGCATCAAGGCAACTCAAGCCACATGAGGCAAATTACCCCACCCATGACCTTGAGTTAGTCGTCGTGTTTGCTTAAAGATTTGGAGACACCATTTATACGGAGTTGGTGTTTGAGGTGTTTTCTTATCACAAGAGTTTGAAATATCTCTTTGATCAAAAAGAGCTAAACATGAGGCAAAGAAGGTGGATGGAGTTTTTAAAAGATTATGATTTCTGGGTTAAACTATCATCCAGGTAAAGCTAATGTTGTAGCTCAGCCCTCAAGTAGGAAATCCTTACAAGTGTCCCGTTTTATGGTGAAAGAAGATTGAGTTAATTGAGCAGTTTAGAGAACTCAACCTAGGAATGACCTTGACCACTAAGGGCATAAGAGCTTGTCACCTTAGTGTGACGAGTGAATTCAAGGAAAGAATTGCTCAAGCCCAAAGGAAAAGTAAGAATTTCAAGAGACCTTAAGGCGGTAAGCAGCTAACAACTGAAAGGTTTTACCCAAGGAATGATAGTTTATGGAGGTTTGAAGTCGTATATGTGTACCTGCTCAGTGGTGACCTCGAAGGATATTTTGGAGGAAGCCCATAAGAGTCATTTCACCCTCCATCTGGTGCCACCAAGATGTATCAAGATTTGAGGAAGATGTTCTGTGGCCTGGATTGAAAAGGATGTGTGCACATGGGTGAATAAATGCTTGGTATGTCAAAAGGTGAAGATTGAGCACCAAAGACCCTCTGGAATGTTGCAACCCCTATCAATCCCCGAGTTGGAAGAGAGGATATCTCCATGGATTCTGTAATGGATGACTCGAGGACCCAAGCGAATCATGACGCCATTTGGGTAATAGTGATTCGGTTGACTAAGTCAGCCCACTTTTTACCTATTAAGGTGACTTATTCCTTGGAGGTTACAGTTATATATTTAGGAGATAGTAGACTTACATTTAAGACGTCGATAATCTCGTTCGAGATCCGCGATTCACGTCACGTTTTGGGGAGCCTTTCAGAAGGCGTTTGGTTAAGCTGGTTTGAGCACGGTTATCACCCTGAATTGGACGGTCAATCTGAAAGAACTATCCAAACTTTGGAGGACATGTTGAGGGCTTGTGTTTTAGATCAAAGAGAAGTTGGGATAAGTACCTTGATGCTCGAATTTGCATATAACAACAGTTATCATGCAAGTATCAGGATGGCACCATACGAGGCCCTTGATGTGAAAGAAGTGTCAATCACCTTTATGTTGGTATGAGCCCTGAGAGCAAATCTCGGATCGGATATTGTGGGAAACAACGAACAAATCAAGAAGATTAGGGATAAGTCTCACCCGCTAAAGTCGACAAAAATTCGGACAAGCGGCGAAAACCGCTAGATTTTCAAGAAGGGGACCATGTGTTCCTAAGAATCACCCCACCACAGGCATAGGCCGAGCAATGAAAGTAAAGAAATTGAGTTAGATTTCTTGGTCCTTTGAAATTTAGAGCAATAGGTGACACGTAGCCTACCAGTGACCCTCCAGTTTGCCCAACCTTCATGATGTTTTCCATCTTCCAGTTTAAGAAAATATCATTCTGACCCAAGTCATGTACTAGAGCCAGAACATGTACAATTAAGAGATGACCTAACGTTTAACTTACCACCCATTGAAATCGTTGCATTTAGGTTAACGTTTAGGAACAAGGTTTACTCTTAGTCAAAGTAGCATGGGGACAAGATGAAACCGAAGAAGTTACATTGGAGCTAAATCAGACATGCAAGCACAGGATCCAGAGCTATTTAGGAACGAATTTCGAGGGCGAAATTTCTTTTTTAAGGAGGGGAGTAATGACGCCCCAATTTTTACTAATTTTTACTATCATTAGGAATTACCGAATTACCGTAGGTAAATATTATATAAAATTTGAGACCAAACAATCCTTAATAAAGGAATATAACGTTAGAAGAGAAGTTAGGAGCAATTCGTGCAAGTATTGCAAACCCCAATTTTCTATACGTGTAAAATGACCAAAATGCCCTGAGGTTATTTTACTTAGAAAATGAGGATCGTGGGCCCCACCCATCCTCAAGGGGATGTTTTGATGTTAATAAGGGATTGTTTGTGTTATGTGTGTTAATAGAGGAGAAGAATCCTAATTTTGAGTTCCGACGCGAAATGACCAAAACGCCCTTCCCGTTTAACTCAATTGCATGCCGCTGCCCGAACCTCACTAAAATGTGTTAAAAGGTGTTTTTAAGCCATGATTAACCATTGGTTAAGCTCGAGTGGTCTCGGGCAATTTTTAAGTAAAATGACGTTTTGCCCACTTCTTGTGCAAGCCAAATTTTGAGATTTTTGATTCGAACGAAACCTAAGCAATATTAGGCTCAAATTAAAGCTTATTAAATTCTAATTACTAATCTAGAGTCAAAATTATTTATTTAGATTGATTAGAACCTAAAATTGCTTAAAACACCCAAATTGCTTAGTAATTCACTTAAACCTTAACCGTAAATTCTCTAAATTGCATGAATACCTTGCCTACACCTAAAAATACATGGAACACACAAAATCCTCTTCCACAAGGCTGTAATGCACGAAATTATTGAGTAATAAGTCAGAAAATTATTACACAAAAATCCAAAGAATGAAAACAAAGAATCATGAAAACATGGAAACATGATTCCATGTTTTAAGCCACAAACAAAATGATTTTTCTTCCTTTTTTTTTTCTCTAATTTTTGGTCAGATTTCTCCTTCCTTTGTCCATTTATGAGCTGCAAAATCTCTATAAATAGGCATGCTTGAAGATAGTTTAGATGCTTAGTTCATAACTTACACAAATTCTAGTTTTAGGAGCACCAAAAGCTTTCTTTCCTTCTTCTCTTGGCTGAATTCTTTCTTCAAGTTTTCAAGAATATTTTCTTCATTTCACTCAAGGAAACCAAGTTCTCTTCCTTTCCTTCAAATCAAATTAGGTAGGGAGTTGTTTTTAAGTTTATTTCTATGCTTTGCTAAGTGTTGTTCTTGGTTCAAAATGATGATTTCATGGATTTTCTCTAGTTTTTCCATTTGGTTTTCTTCTTCCTTTTTCTTTGAACAATTCAGCCATATGGCCTAGGTGGGACTAAGATGATGGCTTGATGATGAGGACCTTGAGGGTGGGTTGTGAATCCATCACAAGTTAGGCCTCTAAAGCTTGAAAGTTCCACTTGATGCAAAACTTTAAAGAATAATATTTTTATGATGTTTTTATGATCTTGAGTTTAGAACTTGAAAGATGTATTTTTCACTTTGTCTTGCTAAGATATATTGGGTTGAATTTATATTTCTAAAGTCTTGGAGGAGCTCTAGTAAAGAAATAAAATGAACTTGCATCCATGTTTAAGTTTATGCCTTGCATAACCATGTTTACTTTCTATGTCATCACTAAATTCTCAAGAATGAATAAATGAACTTGCATATTCATGTTTAAATTTCCAAGCTTGCATTTCATGTTTATGTTTCAAGTTGTCACTTAATCTCTAAAGATAATAAAGAAGTTGCATCTCATATTTATTTTATGCTCTCACTTTATTTTATAATGGCTAAAAGATCAATGCATGGCATGTTTATTTTATGTCATCACCTAAAAATCCTAGAGCTCAAAGACTTCCTATGAATCATAAGCAAAGAAATGAGATAATTGGAGTTAAAGAATTTATTCTTTAAGAAGTCTTGAGAATTGGAGCTTAAAAATGTAATTCTCTTTCCTCAGGTCATGCGACTCACCGCTCTTGCTTAAGATTCTCTTCTCCCTCCTCGGTCCTTCCATTACCGCGTCCAGTTTCTTGCATCATGTTTATATTACAAGTTCTTGCATCATGTTTAATTTTCAAGTTATCACCTTAAATCTTAAAGATAAAGAAATGGAATTGCATATCATGTTTATAATTCCAAGCTATCACCTTATAAAGATAAGATTAAAATAAGGTTGCATAGCATGGTAATTTTAAGATGTCACCTAAATCTCTAAAGCTCAAGACTTGCTCCTTTTATCTTAAGTGAAATATTTAATTATGAACATTCTTTCAAGTTATAAATCGGTCCCATGGTTAAGTTAGGCCTAAAGTCCTATGACTTCTTTCAAGTTTAACAAAAAGAATTAGTTCTAAAAGAGTTTTAAAACTTTGTAAGAATTTTATGGGAAGCTAGTAATTTATGTGTACTTAAAATATGATTTGATGCTTATTAAGAATTTGGTGTCATTGATTGATTCCCTGGTTTGTATGTTATAGGTTGCAAACAATGAAAACTTATGCATGAAATAAAGACATATTTTATTCCTGGAAGAAAGTGTATTCCTGTAAGAGTGCAATTTGGAAAGATTCTGGCTAAGGAAAAATTTGGTATTTAACGTTCATTGTGACCCACCTCTCTTTCCTGGAATCTCCAGATGCATGATTCCAATGGTATATTATTTCGGCATAAGACTATAAATGAGAAAATGTTATGATGATTATGAATGAAGAATTGTATTATGATATAACATGCAAAGACTTAAAGGTGACTCAAAATATATGAGAAAATGATCCTTTGAACCAATCAAACTATAGCGGTGAAAATGATTCTTGCCCCTAGTCCTTTAAAAGGGACGAATTTTACTTATCAAAAGGGATAAGTATGTGCTGGTGACGACTAGCAAGGTATGAGCTCATAACCTAGATTACTCCCAAAAGGGTGGAGTATAGGGTGGCCCAGGAAAATGATGATGAAAGTAACTTTAAGTCACCTAAGAAACTAAGTAAATGCATTATGTGAATATGATGTTCTGCTATGCATAGTATTTATGAGATGATGATGAGAAATATGATGTTTTGCTATGCATAGTATTATGAAATGATGATGAGGAATATGATGTGATTTTATGCATAACTATGTTATTATATATGAAAGGAAAAGTTCATTATAAACATGACATGCTAAGTTTATGATGCATTATAAGACGCATGATTAAAACGACGAACCTCGGTAAAGTATATTTTAAACTTAATAAATCAATCTTAGCATGCTCATTATTTCATAATAACCCGAGGTTCTTGGGACGATGATGATGACACAATGCATCATGAGGTGAGTACCCTACTGAGATTCTTTTTATAAGTTTCTCACTCCTCTATTTTTCTTTCCATCTCGTCTTCAAAACGGAGGAAGCGTTCGTGAATTACATTGAGGCTTTCACCTGGTAGTGAACTTAATCCTGCTAGTTTCACTCGTATATTTCAGATATCTATCCCTATCCTTGAAGTGTTATTACTAGGTGCCATTAATGGATGTCCTTCCATCCATATATTATTTATGTTTTGTTAAATGCCTACACTAGTCTTATTCTTGGTAGGCAAACTATATGTGATATGTAATTATGGATGTTATATGATGGAGCCAATATGATGTGTTTTTAATGTATGTGTGTTTTACTTTATTTCTAAATGTTCTCACGTTATGCGGGCTCACGTTTTCAATTATGTTTTAACAAAAAAAAATCCGTAATTCACTAAGTATTTTTCAAAGCATGATTAAAGAATTGAAGCAAAGAAGTAAAGTCTAGTAATTAATCAGATACAACCTAGGTGTATTTGGTTAATTATTAGGGTGTTACATCATCGTATATTTTGTATATTATCCCTATCCCTGGAGTGTTATTACTAGGTGCCATTAATGGATGTCCTTCCATCCATATATTATTTATGTTTGTTTAGATTGCCTACACTTAGTCTTATTCTGTTGGTAGGCAAAATCTATATGATGTAATTATGGATGTTATGATGGAGCCAATATATTATGATGTGATGTTTGTAAATTCCTATGTGTCTTTTAAATTTTGCTAAATCATTCACATTAAGCGCGCCACGTTTTCAATTATGTTTAAAAAAAAAATGGCTCGTAATTTCACTAAGTATTTTCAAAGCATGATTAAGGAACTAAGTAAAGAGTAAAGTCTAGTAATTAATTAGATACTGCCTAGGTGTATTGGGTTAATTATTAGGGTGTTACATTTTGGTATCAGAGTAGTTCCTTTTCACAAGCCTGAGGATTTGACCGGCTATGCTTCTAAAGCATAATACGTTAGAAATGTCATGTGTATATGTTTATCATTAGGATGAGCTTGAGGATTAGAGATGCATGACTGCTATGTTGCACGTGCCATGGTAACTTGCTCACTTTGCATGGAATGTTGAGCCTGATCACCTCAGTGTTGCTGTTTTGTGTGTATAGGGACCAATGGCACGTGACAACAGACTAGGAACGCGGCAATAATAACCAGGACAACGAAACTGCGAAGCACTCCGTGATGTGGCAAGGACAATGAGGATGATGATGGATCGAATGGATCAGGATCGCAAAGCTAATGCAAATCAAGGCCATGAATCCCCAGAACACGCTCGTTTGGGAGTTTTAAGGCGAACCCACCAGTATTCAAGGGGACCCTCAATCCAAATGTTGTAGAAGAATGGATTCGGAATATTGAGAAGGTCTTTGCTGTAGTCCATGCTCAGAGGAGGAGAAGGTTACTTTTGCCACCCATATGCTCGAGGGTGATGCCGGCTTCTGTGGACAGGTGCTCGAAGACTCTTGGAGGCGACCGACGTGGACATTGATTGGGAGTTATTTAAGGTCCATTTTTATGAGAAGTATTTCAAGA
Source organism: Dalbergia oliveri (assembly GCA_030441495.1). Lineage (NCBI taxonomy): Eukaryota > Viridiplantae > Streptophyta > Magnoliopsida > Fabales > Fabaceae > Dalbergia > Dalbergia oliveri. The sequence goes on from JAMLFY010001452.1 coordinate 13,238, forward strand.
GTCGTCAAAAATGCCAAGGACATTGAAGTTCATGCAACTTGTGCAAGGAAACATG
>JAMLFY010001453.1:0-13291 GCA_030441495.1 Dalbergia oliveri
ATCTCTATAAATAGGCATGCTTGAAGATAGTTTAGATGCTTAGTTCATAACTTACACAAATTCTAGTCTTACAGAGCACCAAAAGCTTTCTTTCTTTCTTTCTTCTTGGTTGAATTCTCCCTTCAGCTTTTCAAGGATATTTTGCTTCATTTCACTCAAGGGAACCAAGTTCTTCTCCTTTCTTTCAAATCAAATTAGGTAGGGAGGTGTTTCTAAGTTCATTTTTATGCTAAGACAAGTTATGTTTCTAGCTTAAAAATGATGTTTCATGAGCTTTCTTTTAAGTTTTCATTTTCGTTTCTTCTTCCTTTCTTTTTAAAGTATTTTGGCCATATGGCCTGGCTTATGATGAGACCATGGTTTGATGATGAGATTCTTGAGTGTTGGTTGCAAAGCTTTCACAAGTTAGATCTCTAAAACTTGAAGGTTTCACTAGTTTCCAAAGCTTCTAAAATTTCAGTTTTTCTTTCCTTATTTTCCTTTTTCATGGTTCGGCCAAATGGCCTAGGAAGGAATGAAATGATGGCTTGATGAGTGAGGACCTTGAATATGGGTTGTAAATCCATCACAGTTAGGCCTCTAAAGCTTGAACATTCCATTTAATGCAAAACTTTAAAGAATAATATTTTTATCTTGAGGTTTTAATATGAAATATGTATTTTTACTTTGTTTTGCTAAGATAATATATTGGGTTGAAAACATAGTTTTCTCTTAAAGTCTTGAAGGAGCTCTAGTAAAGAGATCAAGTGAACTTGCATCCACGTTTAAGTTTATGCCTTGCACAACCATATTTATTTTATGTCATAACTAAATTCTCAAGAATAAATAAATGAACTTGCATATCTCATATTTAAAATTTCAAGCTTGCATTTCATGTTTAAATTTCAAGTTGTCACTTAATCTCTAAAGATAATAAAGAAGTTGCATCTCATGTTTATTTTATGCTCTCACTTTATTTTATAATGGCTAAAAGATCAATGCATGGCATGTTTATTTTATGTCATCACCTAAAAATCCTAGAGCTCAAAGACTTGCTTATGAATCATCAGCAAAGAATGAGATAATTGGAGTTAAAGAATTTATTCTTAGAAGTCTGAGAATTGGAGCTTAAAAAAAATGTAATTCTCATCTCCACACCGGTCCTATGCGGACCGCTCAAGTTTACTTAAGATTCTCTTTCTCCCTCTCCTAGTCCTATGCGTAGGCGCTCAGTTTCTTGCATCATGTTTATATTACAAGTTCTTGCATCATGTTTAATTTTCAAGTTATCACCTTAAATCTTAAAGATAAAGAAATGGAATTGCATATCATGTTTATAATTCCAAGCTATCACCTTATAAAGATAAGATTAAAATAAGGTTGCATAGCATGGTAATAATTCAAAGATGTCACCTAAATCTCTAAAGCTCAAGACTTGCTCCTTTTATCTTAAGTGAAAGATTTAATTATGAACATTCTTCAAGTTATAAATCGGTCCCATGGTTAATTTAGGCCTAAAGTCCTATGACTTCTTTCAAGTTTAACAAAAGGAATTAGTTTTAAAAGAGTTTTAAAACTTTGTAAGAATTTTATGGGAAGCTAGTAATTTATGTGTACTTAAAATGTGATTTGATGCTTATTAAGAATTTGGTGTCATTGATTGCTTCCCTGGTTTGTATGTTATAGTTGTTGTTGCAAACAATGAAAACTTATGCATGAAATAAAGACATATTCTATTCCTGGAAAAATGTATTATTGTGTAAGAGTGCAATTTGGAAAGATTTTGGCTAAGGAAAGATTTGGTATTTAAGCGTGTCCATTGTGGCCCACCTTCTCTTTCCTGGGAATACTCAGGATGCATGATTCCAAGTTGGTATATATTATTTCGGCATAAGACTATAAATGAGAAAATGTTATGATGATTATGAATGAAGAATTGTATTATGATATAACATGCAAAGACTTAAAAGTGACTCAAAATATATGAGAAAATGATCCTTGGACCCAATCAAACTATAGCGGTGAAAAGGTGATTCTTGCCCCCTAGTTCTGTTCTCTCAAAAGGGTAAGAGACGGAATTTACTTATCAAAAGGGATCATATATCCTGGTGACGACTAGCAAGGTATGAGCTCATAACCTCAATTACTCTCCAAAAGGGTGAAGTATAGGGTGGCCCAGGAAAATGATGATGAAAGTAACTTAAGTCACCTAAGAAACTAAGTAAATGCATTATGTGAATGATGTTCTACTATGCATAGTATTTATGATGATGATGAGAAATATGATATTCTGCTATGCAGTTAGTATTATGAAATGATGATGAGGGAATATGATATAATTTTATGCATAACTATGTTATTATATATGAAAGGAAAAGTTCATTATAAACATGACATGCTAAGTTTATGATGCATTATGACGCATGATTGAACTGACGAACCTCGGTAAAGTATATTTTCAAACTTAATAAATCAATCTTAGCATGCTCACTCTTTCATAATAACCCAGAGGGTTAGGGAACGATGATGATGACACAATGCATCATGAGGTGAGTACTTTCCTTGAGATTCTTTATAAGTTTCAAGCTTTAGCCTATTTTCTTCCATCTCGTCTTCAGAAACGGGAAGGGAAGCGTTCGTGAATCACATTAAAGGTCGGGTAGCTGAACTTAAATCCTGCTAGTTTCACTCGTATATTTAGATATCCTATCCCTGGAGTGTTATTACTAGGTGCCATTAATGGATGTCCTTCCATCCATATATTATTTATGTTTTATTAGATTGCCTACACTTAGTCTTATTCTCTTGGTAGGCAAAATATCTATATGATATGTAATTATGGATGGTGTATGATGGAGCCAATATATTATGATGTGATGTTTGTAAATTCCTATGTGTCTTTTAAATTTTGCTAAATCATTCACGTTAAGCACGGCTCACGTTTTCAATTATGTTTAAAAAAAAAAAATGGCTCGTAATTTCACTAAGTATTTTCAAAGCATGATTAAGGACTGAAGCAAAGAGTAAAGTGTAGTAATTAATCAGAATCCTACCTAGGTGTATTGGGTTAATTATTAGGGTGTTACAGAAACATGAGATCCTCTTTGACTTGTCAAGGGCAAATAAAGAAACATGAGATCCTTCGAACTCATACAAGGGCAAGTGAGAGGGATGGTCCTTTTCTCAACTTGTAGAAGGCAAATGAAAGAGGGGATATCCTCGACTTGTCAAGGGAAAATAGAGGGATGAGGAGTCCTTTGATTTATAGAAAGGGAAAATAGAGATAGATAGTTCTTCTTCAATTTATCAAGGGCAATGAAAGATAATTTCCATATAGTTGGTATATACATATTTGTATCATCTAAAGCATTTTAATTGACATTATTTACTATGAATTTGGAGCTTATGGTAGATATGTACAAAGTAATTGATTCTTAAAAACAACCCACTCGGAAGTATGATTTGAAACTTTAAAAATGAATCGTTAATCTATATTGCATGATAGAATTTTCCAATAAACCGAAGTGGGGCATAGATGAAAGAGTAACATTATAAGTGTGAAGCTTGGGGAATTTCCCTCCTCGAATTGTGTAATTCTCACCCCTATGTATTTGTGTTTCCGTGTAAGCTCTAGGTTAAGCAGGAGGACTATTGATGACTAGTTATGCAAAAGAACTTGGAATGGCGATAGTGTAGTAGTTAATTCTTTTATTATGTTCTAATTAGTGGAATAGATGCCTATATAAATGTGTTAGAGAACGATATATACTAAAGCTCCTCAAGAGAGCTTCCTTTTGTACTTAAATATGTTTTCAATAAATGTTGTGTTTTCCTTGTAAAATGTTTTATTAGAATTGCGCTTAGTTATTATACGTTAATCGAGCTTGCTATAGATGCTTAACAAAGGTCCGCTAATTAATAAGTAATGGCTCCCAGGGTACAATGTCATGACTTAAGGATGGGGTTGTCCTTAGGAGGATGTTACACAAGACCTAAGTTTGTGGTTGATAACCATGTTCTCCGGGTCTCTTCCATGAAGGGGTGCATGGCAATCCAAATCACGGGTAAGTTGAACTCTTGTTATATCGGCCCTTTTGCATTCTTGCAAGATTTGGAACGTGACCTACGGATTGGCATTGCTTCCTCTTCTCGGAGCTATCTACCAAGTTTTCCATGTTAGCATGCTTATAAAGTATATGCCTAATTAGTCGTGCACATGCTCACACCCAAGCGTTCAAGTTGATGAAAGTTTGTCATATGAGGAAATTGGCTGTCATCGTGGATAGGCAAATCAAAAGCTTCACTCAAAGGAAGTGGCCTTAGTGAATGTCATATGGAGGAACCATTTTGGTGAGGAAGCAACTGGGAAGTCAAAAAAGCCATGAAGATCAAGTATCCATCTTTTTTTCACCCAAGTTACGTTTGAGAAGAGTTGGAGACCAAATCTCTTCTAAGGGGGGTAGTATGTGATGCCTTAGATCGACATATCTCTAGATAAGTCTAGTATGGCCTTAGAGTCCCCCAAGACCTACCCATCTTGTAGAGAAGGCCCTAGATGTAACATCACCCAAGTACAACCCCATCCTTAAGTCATATTATTAATACTCAAGAGTTGTTACTTATATTATGCGGAAAATTCTTAATTATCTATAATAAAGGTCGTAAAATACAATTTAATTCGTGATACTCTAAGAAATATATAGCTAGAAACAACTTATTTATTTAATACAAGTCAAGTACAAAAGGAAGTTCTTCTAAGGGCTTTGCAGTACATCGTTATCTCTTATATTTCCAAGAACATTATACACATACACTTAAGTACAAAAAAACACAAGACCTACTCAGCTCATTTCAAAATCCACTTGGTCTTCTCATTCCAGCAGCTTCACCGTCTTCTAGATCAACCTGATGACGAACCGGAAAAACAAATACATTGGATAGAACTCTAAAATTCTCAGTAGGGTGTCCCCAAAACATATACTGAAGTTCAATATCATCGTTACGCCAAGAACTGATTTATTTAACAAAAGGTGATCATGCCTTACATAATGACTATTCATTTTTAAAGTTCAAAATCTATCTTTTTGAAGTGGGTTACTTTTAAGAAAAACCAATCACTTAATACACCTGCTACCGTCAGCTCATACTCATAGTAAGTTATGGCAACCAAGAAAGTGAACCAATATACACAAATATGTATATGCCCAATGTAATGAAATTCATCTTTGATTTCCTTGATGAATCAAAAGTATTAAGTAACCTCTACTTTGCCTGGACAGGCCAAAGGATCTCAATCTCCACTCCATTTGTCTTTGATAATTCAAAAGGATCTCACTCACTCTATTTGCCTTTGACAAGTCGAAAGGATCTCGATGTGTCATTATTTTCCCTTGACAAGTCCAAAAGGATCTCATATTTCATTATTTGCCCTTAACAAGTCAAGAGGATCTCAAGTTTCTTGGATCATCGAATTTAATTTGTGATCATCCCGGCTCCATGCATAAAACGCATACAAGCATCCATTCACAACGAAATTCTCATTTGTATCTTATAAATCAACCTTTTAAATTATCTATGCATTCATATGTCACAAGACATACAGCCAAAAGGGTCACATAAAGTACTTCATGTCATTCTAGAACCAAAAATTCATTCCTGATCGATTCAGAGCATTGTTGCACTTCCCGCATAATGAAGATTTTACACCATTGTAACACGAATTATATTTCCCCTCAAACAATCAAATTCAAAGGCTATAAAAACCCAGAGACACTTCAATGTGTCCACAAGGTGCCATAAAATTTTACAACACCAACAGAGGTCTCTAACTCCTCAATAAATTGTACAAATTTAGTGGTCAGGGACCACCAAATCACAGCTTAGACTAGAGATCTCATAATTTTTCACCCTCACAGAATGATTAAACCAACGCAATAAAATTCACAGTGATATTTCAATATGTTTCTAACTTCGTGTAAAAATTTCAAAGGCTAGTCGAATACCTTTGCTATGTTAATAAAATCAGACAACTTTATTGCTTCAGTTTCAATAATCAGTCAGCATCTGCCTCATTTCGGTTTCTGATTTTTCTGAGGCATAGAACATTAAAAATAACACCCAAGGAAATTCATATAGTTATTTTAAAATGTCAACTACAACATATAATTTTTGTAGGTCACGAACCACCCACAAATATGTCAGAAAATTCGGGTATCAATTCTACTTGCAGGACAGCTTGAAATCCAGCAGCCTAGTTCAAATTTCTTTTGGTGGAAACTCATTTTTAACACCATCCAAGCCCATCACCAAAATTCACACATCAATAACAATATAACATCAACCAAATAAATGAAATTTTGGAATAAACCAGCAGAACAGATCAGTAAAAATTTCAAGAAAAGACCATGGAAAACCCTACTTTGAGAGCTCTTGAGCTCTATGCTCCAAAGGATGCTCTAGAATGCTTTTGCTTCACTTCAAAGCTTCCCCACCAACATGAAACCCTTCCTTTAACCTCTGATTGTGTGCCCTAAAAGTTGGAAGACATCATGGATTCAAATTATAATCGTAGATTTGTAGGTTATGATAAATAGAATAAGTTTAGTGAAGAGAGTTGTGGTTTTAGTGACTTGGAGCTAGGGTTTTGCAAGCTTGAAAGCTGTTAATGGAGTTTGGAGGAAGAACAATGGAGGAGGGTTCTTAGAGAGGTCTGGCCGAAATTGTGATGAAGGGAAATGATAAGATGTTGATATTTTGAGTTTCAGGCAAAATACATGAATTTTCAAGTCCAAAATGTTTTCTTTGAAGATAATTATTGTAATTTTGTGCAATTCCTATTGGTTAGTCATAAAGGTGTAATTGTGAGGCATAGCTTCGGCACACACTGTCTCCTTCAGTGGCCTTCCTCTCCAGTTCATTCGTGTAAGGATTGCACACCGAAATCTCGCCGAACGGGTAATAGTGTACCCGATTAAACCGATATTACCCGAAAATTAATTATTAAGTATAAAAATTATCATTCCAGATATTCCTAACCTCATTCCCATGTTTCCTAATTTCAGGCACCTCCGGCCCAAATCTCAGGTTTTCATATTACAGGACGGGCACGTGGGGCCCATAAGGTTATTATTAGGAGCCAGAAAATTTTTTTTTTTAAAGGTACAAATAAGCCGTAATAATTGCTAAACTATTATATTCTATTTTTGAAATTACGATTAATAAACTCAAATTAATTTTTAATTAAATTTTAGGGTGTTACACTAGATACATGAAAATCCTAAAAAATCCAAGAATATGCATTCATGTGTAGAATTGCTATAGTGGGTTAGGACTTCTATAGCAATGGTTAGTGCATAAACACCATTTTTGATCCAAGGGTGAACACTATACTGATTAATTGGTGTGCGCTTCATGGTGACTAGTCTATTCGATTCACTTGTGGCTATCTCAGTCATAAACCACTAAAGTCGTGCAAGTGATATCCAAATACGTCCAAAATGACATAGTTTCATTAAGTGACCACCAATGCTATAAAAACCCCACCTCACTTGTTTAAACCTAGAAACGTAAACCTAGCTCTCTCTACCATCCCGCCTTCTCACTCTTGAGTTTCATTCCCAATCCTACCTCCTCCTAGCTTTAGACTATGTTATTTTCCCCCACTTTCTTCCTCTTTCATGTGATTGGGAGTTTATGTTCTTAGTTCTGTCGGTTAACTCCTCCTAATGCCTTATAGGGTTGTCCTAGTATGGCTATAGGTTTACTCATAAGATTTGTGCTTCCATGGGCAGGCGTCTTGCCGATCCCCTCCTAGAGCTCCATTGGTCTGGCATCTCCATTTGGACCCTCTAGGTGAGTGGTTAAGCTTCCGTGGTTTTATTTTTGCCCGTACAAGTAGTTTATACAGATGTTTGTACACTCCATGAATTTAGAAATTTAATTGCTATTAACATGATTTTAGAATTTATGCCAAATTAGGAATTTGTGATTTTATAGTTTACCATGAAAATGCATGACTTTTAGAAATTACATGGTGTAACGCCCAATTTTATTAATTTTTCCTATCATTAGGAATTAGGAATTCCGGTAGGTAAATATTATATAAAATTTGAGACCAAACAATCCTTAATAAAGGAATATAACGTTAGAAGAAAGTTAGGAGCAATTCGTGCAAGTATTGCAAACCCGAATTTTTGTACGTGTAAAATGACCAAAATGCCCCTGAGGTTATTTTCAAAATGAGGATCGTGGGCCCCACCCATCCTCAAGGGGATGTTTTGATGTAATAAGGGATTGTTTGTGTTATGTGTGTTAATAGAGGAGAAGAATCCAATTTTGAGTTTCGACGCGAAATGACCAAAACGCCCTGCGGCTGTTTAACTCCGATTTGCGTGCCAGACTCACCGAACCTCACTAAAATGTTTTAAAAGGTGTTTTTAAGCCATGATTAACCATTGGTTAAGTTGGGTGGTCTGGAATTTTTAGTAAAATGACCATTTTGCCCCTCTCTTTGTGAGTTTTGCAAATTTTGAGATTTTTGATTTGTCTAACGAAACCTAAGCAATATTAGGCTCAAATTAAAGCTTATTAAATTCTAATTACTAATCTAGAGTCAAAATTATTTATTTAGATTGATTAGAACCTAAAATTGCTTAAAACACCCAAATTGCTTAGTAATTCACTTAAACCCTTAACCGTAAATTCTCTAAATTGCATGAATACCTTGCCTACACCTAAAAAATACATGGAACACACAAAATCCTCTTCCACAAGGCTGTAATGCACGAAATTATTGAGTAATAAGTCAGAAAATTATTACACAAAAATCCAAAGAATGAAAACAAAGAATCATGAAAACATGGAAACATGATTCCATGTTTTAAGCCACCAAACAAAATGATTTTTCTTCCTTATTTTTTTTCTAATTTTTGGTCAGATTTCTTTCCTTCCTTTGTCCATTTATGAGCTGCAAAATCTCTATAAATAGGCATGCTTGAAGATAGTTTAGATGCTTAGTTCATAACTTACACAAATTCTAGTTTTAGGAGCACCAAAAGCTCTCATTTCCTCCTCCTCTTGGCTGAATTCTTTCTTCAAGTTTTCAAGAATATTTTCTTCATTTCACTCAAGGAAACCAAGTTCTCTTCCTTTCCTTCAAATCAGATTAGGTAGGGAGTTGTTTTTAAGTTTATTTCTATGCTTTGCTAAGTGTTGTTCTTGGTTCAAAATGATGATTTCATGGATTTTCTCTAGTTTTTCCATTTGGTTTTCTTCTTCCTTTTCTTTGAACAATTCAGCCATATGGCCTAGGTGGGACTAAGATGATGGCTTGATGATGAGGACCTTGAGGGTGGGTTGAAATCCATCACAAGTTAGGCCTCTAAAGCTTGAAAGTTCCACTTGATGCAAAACTTTAAAGAATAATATTTTTATGATGTTTTTATGATCTTGAGTTTAGAACTTGAAAGATGTATTTTTCACTTTGTCTTGCTAAGATATATTGGGTTGAATTTATATTTCTCTAAAGTCTTGGAGGAGCTCTAGTAAAGAAATAAAATGAACTTGCATCCATGTTTAAGTTTATGCCTTGCATAACCATGTTTACTTTCTATGTCATCACTAAATTCTCAAGAATGAATAAATGAACTTGCATATTCATGTTTAAATTTCCAAGCTTGCATTTCATGTTTAAATTTCAAGTTGTCACTTAATCTCTAAAGATAATAAAGAAGTTGCATCTCATGTTTATTTTATGCTCTCACTTTATTTTATAATGGCTAAAAGAGTCAATGCATGGCATGTTTATTTTATGTCATCACCTAAAAATCCTAGAGCTCAAAGACTTGCTTATGAATCATAAGCAAAGAAATGAGATAATTGGAGTTAAAGAATTTATTCTTTAAGAAGTCTTGAGAATTGGAGCTTAAAAAATGTAATTCTCATCCCTCAGGTCCTATGCGGACTACCGCGCTCCGGCTATTAAGATTCTCTCCCTCTTCCTGGTCTATGCGGACCGGGCTCCAGTTTCTTGCATCATGTTTATATTACAAGTTCTTGCATCATGTTTAATTTTCAAGTTATCACCTTAAATCTTAAAGATAAAGAAATGGAATTGCATATCATGTTTATAATTCCAAGCTATCACCTTATAAAGATAAGATTAAAATAAGGTTGCATAGCATGGTAATAATTCAAAGATGTCACCTAAATCTCTAAAGCTCAAGACTTGCTCCTTTTATCTTAAGTGAAAGATTTAATTATGAACATTCTTTCAAGTTATAAATCGGTCCCATGGTTAATTTAGGCCTAAAGTCCTATGACTTCTTTCAAGTTTAACAAAAGGAATTAGTTCTAAAAGAGTTTTAAAACTTTGTAAAAATTTTATGGGAAGCTAGTAATTTATGTGTACTTAAAATGTGATTTGATGCTTATTAAGAATTTGGTGTCATTGATTGATTCCCTGGTTTGTATGTTATAGTTGTTGTTGCAAACAATGAAAACTTATGCATGAAATAAAGACATATTTCTATTCCTGGAAGAAAGTGTATCCTCTAAGAGTGCAATTTGGAAAGATTCTGGCTAAGGAAAGATTTGGTATTTAAGCGTGTCCATTGTGACCCACCTCTCTTCCTGGAATCTCCAGATGCATGATTCCAGTTGGTATATATTATTTTCGGCATAAGACTATAAATGAGAAAATGTTATGATGATTATGAATGAAGAATTGTATTATGATATAACATGCAAAGACTTAAAGGTGACTCAAAATATATGAGAAAATGATCCTTTGGACCAAATCAAACTATAGGCGGTGAAAAGGTGATTCTTGCCCCCTAGTCTGTTCTCTCAAAAGGGTAGAGACGGAATTTTTACTTATCAAAAGGGATAAGTATATGCTGGTGACGACTAGCAAGGTATGAGCTCATAACCTAGATTACTCCCAAAAGGGTGAAGTATAGGTGGCCCAGGAAAATGATGATGAAAGTAACTTTAAGTCACCTAAGAAACTAAGTAAATGCATTATGTGAATATGATGTTCTGCTATGCATAGTATTTATGATGATGATGAGAAATATGATATTCTGCTATGCATAGTATTATGAAATGATGATGAGGAATATGATGTGATTTTATGCATAACTATGTTATTATATATGAAAGGAAAAGTTCATTATAAACATGACATGCTAAGTTTATGATGCATTATAAGACGCATGATTAAAATGACGAACCTCGGTAAAGTATATTTTCGAACTTAATAAATCAATCTTAGCATGCTCACTATTTCATAATAACCCGAGGTTCCTGGGGACGATGATGATGACACAATGCATCATGAGGTGAGTACCCTACTGAGATTCTTTTATAAGTTTCTCACTCCCTCTATTTTTCTTTCCATCTCGTCTTAGAAACGAAGGAAGCGTTCGTGAATCACATTGAGGTATCGGGTAGTGAACTTGAATCCTGCTAGTTTCACTCGTATATTTCAGATATCTATCCCTATCCCTAGAGTGTTATTACTAGGTGCCATTAATGGATGTCCTTCCATCCATATATTATTTATGTTTTATTAGATTGCCTACACTTAGTCTTATTCTCTTGGTAGGCAAAATATCTATATGATATGTAATTATGGATCCTGTATGATGGAGCCAATATATTATGATGTGATGTTTGTAAATTCTTATGTGTCTTTTAAATTTTGCTAAATCATTCACGTTAAGCGGGCTCACGTTTTCAATTATGTTTAAAAAAAAAAATGGCTCGTAATTTCACTAAGTATTTTCAAAGCATGATTAAGGAACTGAAGCAAAGAGTAAAGTCTAGTAATTAATCAGACCTGCCTAGGTGTATTGGGTTAATTATTAGGGTGTTACACATGGGACCAATGTTGATCCGTATGCCATTTAAATTTTCATGCTTTAAACTACTTCTAGTAAATTATGAAAAGAGGGTATTGGTTCTAGAAAATTCACAAGTGAATTGTAGAGGTGATGGTAATCATTAAACTGATAATTCTAGCTTTGAGATTTTAGTATGTTAATTGTGAGTGATGTTTGGATAGGAATTTGGAGGAGATGAGTGTAAGCTAACAAAGGTAAAATCGTTAACCTTGATATACCATGATGCCCATAAGGGTCAATTACCCTATGTAACACCCCAAAATTTATGTCAAAAATTTTATTTGAACTTTATTAATTAGGATTTCACAAATTTTATAGAATTAGTCATAATAAGAATGGCTTAGAAAAAATGTTAATATTGACCGTGTGGGCCACAAGCCGAGTTCAGGACCATATGAAACCTTAGAAGCGGACCAAAGATGCCTTAGAATGTAAAAATATAGGATTAAGGTTGGAAATGGTTAGGAATAAAGATTTTAGAGCTAGAATTAAATTTTAGGCAATATTGTTTCCTAGTATAATATTTTACCGTTCGGTAAAATACATGTGCAATTTCTTACACCATATGAAACTGCAGTGCAGTTGGAAACCTTTTTGTGACAAGTGTATGGTTTAAATAACCACACTATTGCCTTTACAAGGAGCCAATAAGAGCTTTACAAAAAATTCACAAATTATCTTCAAGGAAACCATTTTTAAAATAGAAATTGACATATATGTTATTTTAAATGAATGAAAACACCAACTTATCACTTTTATTCCTAGAATTTCAGCCGCAACCTCTTTTAAGTCCTCTTCATTTTTCTTCACCAAAACACAAAAACCTAGCTTGAAACTTCAAGTCGCAAGACAAATTACTCCATAATCAAAGCACAAACCCTAATCTAGCTCATGAGATGTCAAATCCATTCCAATAGAAATTCCTAATTACATTCACTATAACACCTAAAAATTATTTAAAAATTAATTGAACTTTATTAGTCATAATTTCAAAAATCTAACAAGTTTTAGCAATGATAAGGATGAATGGCCCAATGGACGTGTTAAAAAAAATATTTTGGGCTAGGAATGAATAGTAATCTTAGCCACAACAGGAAGACTAGACTAGAAGAAAGGTTAAGGTTAGAAATAGTTAGAAATGAGGATTTTATACCTGGAATTAATTTTCAGGCGTGTTTGATTTCCTAAAGTGTTTTATCCATTCGTGAAATTTTAATATGGAATTTCTCGAGAAAAACAATTTAATCATGATAAATATATAATGTATATCCTTTCAATACAAGTGTAAGGCTAAGATTTAATCTTGAATTCCAAGATTAAAGCCTAGCCATCATTACTATCTTTCTTTAAGAATTATCCATTTATATTATATAACATCCAAACTTGCTTCACAAGATAAATACAAACAA
>JAMLFY010001454.1:0-13280 GCA_030441495.1 Dalbergia oliveri
CTTGCAAGGCATGGTCTTATGGTTCAAAGCATGGTGAAGTATGGCTCAAAGCATGGTCTAAGGTATGGCCTAAAGTATGGTTCTTTGTGCGTAAAATAAATCAAAATATGATGAATAATGGGGAGTGGCTTCAGCCATGCAGCCAAGGGGAAAGGTTTGTCATCTAATTGTGGTTAAGAGTGTGTTTAAGTGTATCTTTGATTAGACTTTTGATTAGGAGTTTGTAAGTAAGCATTTAGGTAAAGTGATGGGCAATTAAGGCTATCAAGACATGATTAAGGAGTTGTTCTTGCTTCATTAGTGAAATAAAACTCAATTTATATATTAAACATTTCACAAACACAATTCCTTAATTTAAGGAATTGGAGAATAAAATACTATTTAAGATTTCATGACATGACATCTTGATTCTTAAAACAAGATTAAGGTGTATCTAAGCAATCTTAGGTTCTAATCATCCTTAATGAATTATTTTGACTCTATATTAGTAATTAGAATCTACTAATCTTTAATTAGAGCTTAATATTCTTAGGTTTTCCTAATTGCATCATTAAGCCCAAAAATGCACAAAGCTAAGGGCAAAACAGTAATTTGATAAATTGGGCCACCCAGGTTTAACCAGTGTAAACATAGCTTAAAAACATCATTTAAAACCTTTTTGTGAAGTTTGGGTTCAGACGGCACATAAATCGAGGTAAAAAGTCGGGGTGTTTTGGTAATTTCACGCGTTGGATCTCAAAAATGAGATTTTCTGCTCTATTATCTCACATAACACAAGTAATCCCCCATCATCATCAAAACATCCCCTTGAGGATGGCCGAGGCTGTGATCCTCATTTTCCGGCTAAAATGACCTCGGGCATTTTGGTCATTTGTACACTTGAGAATCGTCACGTACATTATTCCCGCCTTAAAAGAATTTCGCCCTCGAAATTTGTTACCTGAAGAGCAGCTTAGGATACCTGCTTGCATGTCTAGACTCCAGCTCCATGTGAGTTCTTCGACCTCCTCGAACGCGACTTGACCAAAGGTACATCCTTATTCCTTAGTTGCTTAACTCCTCGATCAACGATTCTTATAGGTGGTAAATTAAACGTTAAGTCATCCCTTAATTGCACATGTTCTGGCTCTAGCACATGGCTTGGGTCAGATTGGTACTTTCTTCACTTGGAGACATGAAATACGTCATGAAGGTTGGACGGACTTGGGGGTAGGGTTATGATTCAGCTAGAACTCGACTTTGCTAAGGATTTCAAACAAGCCAAGAAATTCTGGGCTCAATTTCTTCTTTCATTACTCGACCTATGCCTGTGGTAGGGGTGATCTTTAGGAACACATAGTCCCTTCTCTTAAATCTAGCGGCTGGCGCGCTTGTCCGCATGATTTTTTCTCGGACTTTGAAAAGTGAGAATTTTATCCCTAATTTTCTTGATTTGTTCCGTAGTTTCCCTCACAGTTAGAGTCCAAGTAGACTCTCTCCTGGGTTCGTATCAACTTAAGGGCGATTGACATTTTTGTCCATAAAGGGCCTCATACGGTGCCATGCAAATGCTCGCATGATAACTATTGTTATATGCAAATTCGATTCACCAAGGTACTTATCCTAACTTCCTCTTTGGTCTAGAACACACGCCCTTAACATATCCTCTAAGGTTTGGATGGTTCTCTCAATTGCCGTCCGTTTGTGGATGGTAGTCGTGCTTAGGTATAGCTTTGAGCCAAACACCTTCTGAAAGGCTCCCCAAAACCGTAACGTGAACCGCGGATCCCGATCCAAAATTATCGTCGCAGTACTTGTGCAACCTGACTATCTCTTGAATATATAACTATGCCAACCTATCCAAGGAATAAGTCACTTTAATAGGTTAAAAGTGGGCTAACTTAGTCAACCGATCCACTACTACCCATATGGCGTCATGGTTCACTTGAGTCCTTGGTAGTCCAGCTCACAAAATCTATGGAGATACTATCCCACTTCCACTCAGGATCAGATGGATTGCAACATTCCAAGGGTCTTTGGTGCTCAATCTTCACCTTTTGGTTATTTGTACACTTGGAGAAATGGAGCGTTACATCTAAAGTCATCACATTAGAAGTTTTGTAAAGTCTAAGCAATGGAAGTTTTTGAAACCTCTACTAAAGAGGATGAATCTGATGATGTATCAGATGTGTATCTGAGATTGAAGAGCAAAGAATATATTGAAAGAGTAACCTACTGTGATAAAAAGGAACATTTTGAACCTTTTTATCCCAACTCATGGTATCACTGAAAAGATTTCATATTTGAGAAGAAAAGCTTGCTGAACACTTGGAGCATCCCTGAAGATATAAAGAAAAGATCAAAATTCATGTCAAGCTAGAAGATATTGCATATGTATCCTTCATGAATGTGTATGCTTCAATAAAGGGATGCAAGGTAAGAATATCTGAACTGACCTTCACATCTTACTTTTTGCATGGTATGATAAGTTGCTAGAAGATTCCCAGGCTCATTCCTTTAAATATCTCAACCAATAAAGAGAACTTAGAAGGTTGCCTCAGAACTGAAGTCTCCAAAAGAAATGAGAAAGATGTTAGAAAGTTATTTCTAAATTTGAGATGGCTTCATAGTTCTAATATATGACCTAGCTCATATGATAAATCATACAAAAACCTTGTTTTTATGCTAAAGGTCAAAAGCTATATTTTTAGGAAACAGGATGAGATATGAAAAGGATATCTAGAGAAAAAGCAATGCAACCTCATTCAATATCTATATATTGTATTTGCTTCTCTCCACAAGAAGAGACCACTGACAAACGATTCTTGAGAAAGAAATTTGTCAAAAAGGTCTATAAATCTCTTTCTTGATAACTAACCAAAAGGACCTAAGAAAGTATGGGTACCAATATAAAAAATTGTCCTCTTGCAGGTGAAAAGGGTCAACTGGTTGAAATGCCGAGGGACAAGCAACAGTGAAACTGCACTAGTACTTTTCCTAAAATCAAGAAGTGGATCAGAAGCTCAAAGCCTAAGATCCTTAAACGACTTAAGCTGATGTTGAATGAGCTTAAAGAAGTCTTTGCTAATGTTTTCAAAAGAACTAAAGGAAAATCTTGAGAATGAGTCTTAAGAAGCTCCAAGAAAACAAGATGATGAAAGCAAGATTTTCAGAAAGTGAGCTCCAAAACATTAACTCTTCAGAAAGCATACTCAGAACTCAAAGTGATCAGAAAGTAACTTTTCTAGACACGTAGATAAGCAATTCAAGATAAAACAGAAACTGAGGAAATAATGATACAAAAACTACAAAGGAGTTTCTAATTTAATGCTAGTTTACTTAAGAAAAAGTTCATGGACTTTCCCAAGGATATGAGGATCATGTCATCCTTTAGAAACATGTCTTTCTATGCTTTCATCTCGACCTTGTGCCTGAATATATTAAAAGAAGCTTTGAGATAATCAAAGTTGGGTAGATGCCTTACAAAAGAAGCTAACCAAGTTTGAAAAAGGCAAAGTCTAGATAACCAGAAAGTTCATCATCAGCACAAAGGAGATGTTCATGAACACATGGTGCTAACAATGTCATGAGAAACAAAGCAAGTTTGTTTGCACTAGGTTTTTGAGATGATGACTTCACAGGAAACAAAGTAAGAGAAACAGCACTAGTGGTTACTATTGTGCTCTTAAAAGTCTTACCACTAGTCATGCAAAAAGTAGAGTTCATATGGCTCTCTCTATAAGGATGGATATATATTGCTAAAAGTTGATTGCACCTAGATGCTACGGATAAGGAACTAGTAGGAAGATCATCTCTTGAGGTATGCCTAAAACTCCTATCCCTTATGGTAATACTAGTGCTATCAATCTTGTTAAGAATCCTTTTCAGCATTCTGTTTTCAAGTCTTGCTGGAAACATCTATTTCTATTTTTATATTTATATAGAAGATGTTGAGTTAAGGGTTGTGAACACTAAAGACCAAATGTCAGATTTTTTCATAAAACCATTAATGGAGATCCTTTTGTGTCTTAAAAATGTTTTTAAACTTAGTTTTTGCATAAGCATTCATGTATGATCATCTCTTGGGCATCCTCCATTCATAGCTCCAAACTAAAGACCTAGCCAAGTCATCAGTTACGTTTTAAGATGACATCCATTTACAAGAATAGTCAATCTGTTGGAAGATATCAGGATGCAAGTTCACAGATCATATTGAAGAAGGGTTTATTTGTTTTTAAGACTCAGAAAGAGAGAAGGATGGTCAGAAAGAAGAATGAGGATTAGAAAATAGAGAATATATGGGGTTAGATGATTCAGGATATGGAAATGAGCTCATGTTGAGTATTTGGTATGTCTAAGGGGTCAGAAAGTGAAAGGTGAAGCTCAAAAGTGATTCCTTCAAAAAGTGATCTCAAAGGTCAAAAACTTCTTTCTTCGAATAAGATGAAAAGCCCGGATAATTTCCACTTTTTGGGTTTTCTCTCTCCCATGTTGCCTTACATTCAGTCCTTGTCACATCTCTTAAATAATCGCCACTCCTCACACATCATCTTTTCACCTTCATCATCAACTTTTTTACTTTCTACAAACCCTCATTTCTACAAACTAAACCTCTTCATCCTCACCTTTCTTTCTCATATCCTTCAAGTTTCAATCTTTTCTGTTAATCTTTCAAGTATATCCTTCCATACACAAATTGACTATAGCTAAAGGAAAAGAGCTCCATAGTTCTTCCACAAAAGGGAGATCTTTATGTTTAATAAGGCTCATATACAGGAAGTCGATGACGAAGCTTTTCTCAGAGACCAATAGCACCTGGGAAAAGGCTAAGTAACTCTAATGAACCAAGTTCAATTCTCAAGGAAGTTTTCACCTTTCAAGGATGGAAGCAATTTCTGATATCTCTAATAGGATACTCCCTAGAATGGTGATTGCCTTCTATGCCGTTCTGAAGAAACCAAAACTCTCTGAAGCCACAATCAAGGATACTCATATGGAGATTCAGTTATTGACCTATCTACAGTGATAAGGCTCATCCTCGAGAGTCTCCATAGCTCATGATGGATGGATCAAATCTCTTGGTACAAGCAAAGAAGATGTTTCAAGATGTCCTACTGATTCCATAAAATATCGTTCAAAAGATATTACCATATCTACTTAGTCATAGGCAAGAATGCTTACGTTGTTCAATTTATTGTCCTTCCCAGGTGAGGAACACTAATGCTCTATTAGGCATGGATTGTATGCTACTACCTTTTTATCAAAGAAAGTAAATCTCCTAGATTATTCATGGAGTACATGCTTAGTACCATCACCAAGGAGAAAAGAAGAACTGCGGAGTTCTCTATGGAATGTCGAAGAGACAAGGATTTTTTAACATGTCAGATATCCTCTTGCTGAGAATGATTTGAATATTTTACTAGCATAGAATTTTCAATCAGCTCCTTTAGAACTATAAAGAAGCCTTATTTCATGCCTATAAAGACAACCTCAGGAAAGACCAGTCTTTGGTCAAGGATGCTAAAGGATCTCATGAAGAAAAAGAAAAGGACCTTCAAGAAAAAAAAAGGTCACAAAAGGAAGATTGCTATTCTGGAAATAGCTCTAAAGCTTAGAAGCAATATAATGAATCTAATAAAATAATATCTCAAGATTCTTTTAAGCCCAAGAAGAAGGGAAAGGAAGGCTATATAAGAAACGGAGACAGCTAAAGTTTCACAGTCAACCAAATCCTTGGAGCTAGGCTTGAGTCAAAAAAGTGAGCTTGCCCAAGGAAGACCTGACAAGTTTCCGATTCCGAAGAAAATCTCTAGAGCCAAAATTTGAAAGTCTACCTATGAAAGCAAGCCAAGCAGGACTCATTCTGAAAGACATGAGTAATGTTGCACAAACTTGAAGGTACAATCTCTGAATCCTTGAAGATGAAGAAGAGAAGAAAGAATTATCAAAGAAGAGAATTCTTCAAGAAGAGCAAAGGCTTGAAGAAGTAAGAGAACTATAGTAGGCAAAAGGGATTCATGGGACGAATAGAAGTATAAGAAAGCCTACTATTCTTGAGCCCTTTGTTGTCATTGAAGAACAATCAACAAAAGCCATGACTCAGTTTGGCTTTGCCTCTATACCCATCCAGTCTTGCTCCTTGTGAGGGAACAATGGCATTGGAATCCAATATTTTCACTAACCAGCCCTGGCCCTAGGGATAACAATTATAGAGCCCAAAATAACTTCTTCGGGTGACAATGATGACTTCATGACAATAAATGATTTGATTAAATCCATAACGAAGTTGATTGCCTCAGGAACACAACCTGAACAAGAAGGAGTGGACGAACTTAATTTCTTTGTCAATGAACTCTTCTCCTACTCTGTTAATCTATGAAAAATCTTTTTGGAGCCAATCATTGAAGAGCCAGGAGAGGAAGTACATGGACCAAAATCAACTATAATCCTTTTGATGCCTCAACCTCCTCCTTCCATCTCGCATCACTTAGATAGAAGAGGAAGAGGATAGAGCATGAGATGCTAGTGCCTCTCTTGGTGAAGAAGCCTCTTCCTCCCTCATCTCAGATGCTTGAAACTACTATTACTCCTTCTCCTTAGCCTACTACTATCCTTGCTGACTTTGATGTTGCCATACTATCCTCTCCACCTCATATTATTGCACATGCGTAAGGCTAATCGCCTAAGTCTTGGGAGGGTAACCCTAGACATTCTTGAGACATCTCCTAGAAGCCTTAGGCACCTATCAACTTACTACCTCCATCCTCGCTCAAGACTCTCAGGCTTCGTTCATCCGATCATCCTACAACATCTGAGATAGCCTCCAAACAAGATTGGCTCAAGGCAATGATCATAAAGCATGGCACCCAGCTAGACAAAATGAAGACTCAACTTCAAGATTCTTTAGACCAACCAGAGATTCTACAAGAGCTTGAGACGGCAAAGATGAAGATGGTGTCTCCTGAATTTCAAGCATACTTCCTTTTTTATGATGTCAAAAGGGAAGAAGATAGTTTAGAGAAAATCAAGTGCTATAGAGAATTATGGAATTAAGGGGAGCTTATGCTTAGGAGAGAAGCTGAGAATTTTTTAGCATGCATATTCCTTTGTCGTTTAGTTTTTTTTAGCATGTTTTGACATTTTATCTTGGTTTATAAAATTTGTTTCATATATCATGCTTATGCTATCCTTTTGGCTCTGAATACATATATGGTTTAAACATTATTTTCTTTAAAGCTATGATACATATTGATGCCTGCTATATGCTTAGCTAATCATACTTCATGCTTGTTGAATTTATTGTTTTATCTCTAAGTGTCTATTATGATTGGCCTACTCATTGGCATGCTGAGATATTGAGATCACATGTGTATTTGTGATTAGCTCTAGCAAGTATCTTTGAAAGCACAATTTCTTGTATTGTTGCTCTAATACTTATATTTATCTTATGTGCTTGAATATATAAGATGCTTGAAATCTTTCTATGAAACACATTCTCTCTATCACACATATGAGATGTTCTCAAATGCTCTGATCCAAATATAGTTGTATATAGTCTCTTGCAAACCTTAGAAACTTGTTCTTACAATGTTTTGATGCAACTAAGATCCGTTTGTAGCTTCAAAACTCTCTCAAAGTGTGATGCACTTATATAGCATTATAATGTGATATGTATGTGTTATATGTATCAGTGAATGGGTTCAGAAAAAGCATGAGCATGTTTCAAGTTTGCTTCTTAAAAATCAGTTTCTTTCATGCTCTGATTATTATGAGAAAAGTTTCTCATCATAAACAAGAAGCTCTTTTATACTTTGTGTTGAAAATATTTGGGGATTGATCCCTAAGAAGCTTCAAAACCATGTAATAGTTGTATTTTCTATATCAAGGTTTCTTTGAGCATCAGAAACTACATAAGTATTATATGCTTTCTTCTTAATATGCATGCTTTATCACATTTTTCAGCTTTGTTTTGTGGCCTGACAAAGTTGTGCCTGAAAAAGTAGATAATCAAGATATAATATCACAAGTATTTCTTGCAAGTTATTCAAGAATGTGTATCTTCAGAAAGTTGCTTTTAACTGAAATCAAGTTGGTTATGTTAGAAGACTCAAATGAAAATCTGGTTCATTACCATTTTGATACATCTTAGAAAGTACTTTGAGATAATTTAAGGATCTTTATAAACAACAAAATCAAGCTTCTCATTTAAAATTACTAAGGCTATAAAACTTTCTTGAACCTATCCATATTATGCCTTAAGAAAACTTTCTGTATGTTAAGCTCATGATGTCCTGAAAGAATAGCTATTATCATAACATTTTAATTATATTTCTTTCAACATCTCTTCAAAAGAGTTTCTTCAAATTGGTTTGTCATCATCAAAAAGGCGAGAATTGTTAGCTCCAAAACCCTTCAGAAAGCTTTAATGCAATATGTTTTTGAGTGACAACAAAACCAATTCAAAGAAAATATTTTGAAGAACGACTAATGTCTTCCTGAGTTAAGCATACATGTTATTTCCAGATTGCATAATAGGAACTTAAAGTGAGAATAATTTCACTTTGCATGTGCAAACATAATTTATCTCATATAAAGATATTGAACTTAATAAAAGTGAATATTATATCGTGCAAAATATGTATACATGCCTTTCTGATAAAGAATATCAAAGACAAGTCAGGGAACCAAGTTTGGGACTTTAGGAAAGTAGCACGATACTTCAGAAAGCACACTGAAATGAAGATATTCATAAATCTTCTAAAGCCAATGTGTTCCACTATCTTCAATCATCATGATCGCAAATCTTTCAACATCATAAAGCTTGGAATGAAGATCTGAAGACAAAAGATTCATCAGAGGGATTAATTTCGCATCAGAAAGCTGGCAATCATATAAAGCATCGTTACTAGAAAGAGGGAAATTTAAATTTTTGAAATTCAAATTTAAAGTCAAACCCGGTTCAACAAAGGTGATCTCTCTTCTGTTAACTTGGTCAACAACCTCAGCTTCTAAAAGAAGGAGTTCAGAAACCATGATTCAAAAAGTAAGAATAATTTCTAAAGTAACATCAGAAACCTCGTATCTCACAACGCTTATGCAAAAGCCTGACAACGGAAGGGCTATTCTTCTAGATTGCTTTTCCAGACACAAATGGATAATCAACACATATCACTTGGAGATCTGATCAAGAGCAACAGTCACAATGGAAGACCGTCTATATATATAGATGATGTGCTTCAACGTCATTAAGACTGATACTATACTAGAGAGGAAACTATATGCAAATCTGTCTCATGTCAGAGCAAGATTCATCATATCATCATATAATCAGTCTTCTTGCTTGTAAAAATCTTCTTTCCTCATTCTTGAATAGTTATATGATCTTCTTAGGAAGAGTTGTGAAAAGAAGTGATTCAAGTTATCCTAGGATCATTCATGTATATTTTAAGGAAACTTGAGTGTAGGTTAGTTCGAGTGGCAACCCAAATACAAACCTTTGTATCCTTGATTCAGTAGTGATTAGTGTGAGATAGCTTGAAGAGATTGATGTAAAACTACTTGCAATGCGATAGCAAGGTGTTCTTGCCTGCTAGCGGTTCGCTTGGAGGCTAGGAAAAAGACCTGGTTAAATTTGGAGAGGTTGGTGAATAACTACTTTCAACATGATAGTAGAGGTTATCTGCTAGTCACGAGTTCAGTTTGGAGAGGCTGGAAAAAGACTGGTTCAGCTTGCAAAGGTGGTGAATAACTACTTTCAATGTGAAGGTGAGAGTTGTCTGCTAGTCACGGGTTGCAGCTGGAGAGGCTAAAGCAAGACTACTCGGTTCGCTTTAAAGGTTGGTGAATAACTACTCAACTTGTGACAGTGAGGGTTGTCACTGGTCATAAGTGAGAGTTGGGAAAAGCTGATGTAAAGACTCTCTAGTTTCTTTCTTTAGTTTGAGAAAAATGTTTTAGTGGAATCTCAACATGTATTGAGTCCTGGATGCCAGCGGTTTGGCAGAACTAGTATAAAATCTATTGTGCCTTACTTTCTTCTTTCTTATCTCTTTTACTTTAAGCATTACGCAGTTTATCTGTTCATATATCCATTTAGCATTTATGTTATTAGACTTGAAGATTTAGAAATTCACTTTTTGAAATAACTAATCTTCTTGCTGCAATTCAAGCTTAATGCTTGATAGTTCTTTTATTAAATGTTACATCCAAAAAGAAGCGAAGCATGATTAAACCCCTCTTCTCTTGCACTTTTATACCCACAATATGATAAGTGCTTGATATATATGGTTCAGAAACTATGATCCTCTTTCCATCACATATTTTTCATACTCTAATACATTAGTTTCTAAAAAGTGCTAATACTCATTAGTTTCATGCTCTGATATCTACTGCCTGTTTCTTATACATACATGAAAACTAATATTGAAGTTCTAAGAAAAGTGTTAATTCTAAATATTTGGAGAAAATTGTGCTAAATCATAAGTTCTTATGCAAGAATAGTATCACAATAATTGTCTTTTAGCTCTATCCCTTATTGATTTAGTTCTAATATTGATAATGCTTTGATACAATTTAGACCCTTATACTAAAATCAGCTCTAGATACTTGTTATTTAAAGCAATTAAGAAACTTAACAAAGTCTATGTTGTAAGACAAAGATTTATTGATGTGAACACCATTTTGTCCAAATTTATTTTATTTATTGTTTCTTCATTTGGGCCAATCCTTTTCTTTTCCTTTAGTTTAGGCCCCACTCATCTCGTTTTGTTGTTCCTGTAGCCCATTTGTAAGAGGATCCCGACTATCTTTTTATTTTTCAGTTCATATTTTTCAACATGAAAAGGGGACCAAAGGAAAAATTAAAAAAAAATGAAAGGAAAATTGGGGAAGATGATCTCAAATAAAAGGAAAAAATACAAGATTGCCAAGGATCAGAGATTGTATCAATTTATCATCAGAATCACATTAAAATCAAATCTCCATTCCCTGAATCACAAGAAATTAAACCCAATCCCTTAATCAAATCAAAGTACGCCCAATTATATCCGAAAAAGATAATAAGAAATCAATGCAATTAATTGGCAAGTGTGTATATATATGCACTAATCAGAAAGTGAAGCCGCGCAACAATAGGAGAATCTGGAAAATACACGTAGACACACGCAAAGAGCTCAACAAAAATAATTTCCCAAACCTTTTTGGTATCATTCAGCACAAACCTTTTTTCCCTTTTCGAAGCACATCACCATTCCTGCACTACATTATTTCATCATGTTCATCATAAAAAAGGAAAAAGAATAAGAAACAGGCGTGTAAGTCCGTCTCGCCTTTCAGGTATTGTTTGCACGACACAGACGCAGGCCCTCACGCAACGTCGCCTCCCAGGCACGTGCAAGGTTCGCGAGCCTCCACGGGCGGAGGAAGCCCCGTCCGGAAAACCACAGCGGACCCGGTGGGCGGAGACCACGTGTAGCCCAGATCAAACTCTAGCTTCGCTGGCATCATTCGGCTTCCCTCTCCCCTGTTACAGGTGGCTGTGCATCTACTCCTGCTTCCGGGGGTTTCCTTTTCCCTTACTTCCTTTTGCTTTTGCTTTGTGTTTTCGGTAAATAGGATTCAATTAATTGGGAAGGGTGCCTTTTCTAAAAAAAAAGACACGTTAAGATTTTTTGTTTTGAGGTCAACATTCTTTCTTGGGCTTGTGATTTTTTTGTTTTGCTTGGGTTTTATATTGTATTTGTTGTGTTTGGGTTAATTTACTTGGGCTTTTATTGTTTATTTCATGTTTAAGGACATAGGCTAGTTTCATTGTATTTGGGCTAGTATTTAGTTTTATTTATTATTATTATTATTATTATTATTATTATTATTATTATTATTATTATTATTATTATATTTTTATTTTTATTATTTTTGTTGTGGGTTGTTCACGCTTTGGGTTAAGTTTGTTTTTTGGGCTGGTTCCCTTTTGATAAGATTAGGTTTTTATTTTCATACCTCATATCTTTAAAAATTTTCTTTCATTTTATTTAGATTTTAGGACCCTTTTAAAGAAATAATAAAATAAAAAAATATTTTTCTTCATTTGCGCAATAGTCAATGGTCATGATTGAGAGATGGATGCCTTCTTCATGTATTGTTGAAGTGTAAGGGTTTATTGAGTAGCCTAGTCCTAACTTGAATTCTATGCAAAAGTGGATTCCTCTTTTTTAAATAATTCATCAATCAAAATTCTTTCACAATTAAAATCAATCAACACATTCTTTATTTGTTTTTTTAATTAAAATTCATTAACACACACTTATTTTCTACAAGAACGACGTGGCTTTGAATTCCTCATTGTCCTAAAGGATACGTCGCGTAGCAAAAAACAATCAAGCTAAAATCTTTTTCATAAAATTTGTTCTATTTTGATTTTAATTTTAGTTTATTCCTTTGTAAATATATAGTTGTTATAATTCTTGGGGAAAAATAAATATTTTAAAGTTATAAATAAATTTGCACAATGACTCTCAGGTAATGTCTTTATCCGGATATATTAGGTGCAGCAAAATTAAGTTTCACCCTTCTCTAATTGATTAGACTCCAACTCAAATCTTTTCAAAGACCAGTTTTGTAAATCAAAAAGGGTTTTGCAATTTTATCCAAAATTAAAATTGGTGGCGACTCCCATTTTATTTTAAATTTGGTTGTCATTCAGTCGGCACCCTTCGGTAGATTGAGATAGTTTGGCAACTCAACAAATATTAAAGAGTTAAGCCTATTGGAGTAAATTATGCAAATAAATAACTTTATAATGTTTATTTTTTCCCTCCAATTTTTTTTCTCCTTTTTCTTTTGTAAGTGTGTCCTTTTGTTATCTATATATAATTGTTTATTATTTGTTTGTCTTATTTGCAACAAAACCCTCAGGATAAATGACTTTTTGTGTATATATGTTATTTGGGTTTTATCTTGCAGGTCTGCTATAATGCATTAGGGTTTGAAAGGTTGGTATGCTCCTGGCATCCAGTGCACAATCGCCACTTCACAAACCCCTTTGGGATCTATACCAGAGCTTGTGCAACCCAGGGATATGAGGGATCCAAACATTGTTAATGAGGGCTTCATGCTCACTTGGCATATGGGACACTACCCAGATTGTTACTAGCATCATGGAATGGTCATATTAGAGGGTTCATCTCCACTTATGATCTTTTCATGAGTTGGGTCTCTGCTCTTATGATAGGGACGTCTGGGATCATGGCCTTTAGAAGTCTAGACATGTCCTAAAAACCATGCACCAATAAAATAAGCTTAGT